>JAODPA010099640.1:0-21556 GCA_025585075.1 Nepenthes mirabilis
AGAAGAAAAGAGGAGGAAGGAGAGAGAGGAGATCGGAGCGGCGGTGGAAGGCGGCAACGACGATGGTCGCAGGTGAGGCCATAGCTGGTTGAGGCAGTGGCGGCGACGGCGTGGTGCAGGCAGCGGCACGGCAGTGCGATGTAGCATGGGAGAAGGGAGGCGTCGAGGAAAGAGAGGGGGGCTCGCTAGGGAAGGAAGCGGCGGCGATGGTGGTCGCAGATGATGTTGCAGCGGCCACTGCTTGAGGCGGTGCAGCATGGAGCGAGCCGTGCACAGGGGAGAAGCCGCGCAGGAGAGAGAAGGTTGCGACGAGAGAGAGAGGGCGACGCCGGGAAGGTCAGCGACGGTCACGTAGGGCAGCGGCGGTTGTCGGTGTGGCGGTGCGATGGTGGAGCGGTGACGGAGGATCACGGCAAAGCGGCAGCGACGCGGTGGCCGTGCGCAAAGGAGAAAGGAAGGGCAGCGTGTGAGGCAGGAGAGAGAAAGGCCCAATTGGATGCTTCGGGACATCGTTTCTTCGGATTTGCCAAGTATAAAGTTAAGGCAAGTATCTTCTAACCCTATTTATGGTCTAATTTAATTTCTGATATATTTCGACTACTGTTGGAGATTTTACTAACATGCATATATTTTTATATACCTACAATTTATTAATTATGTATATGCATGTATGTTTTATTCGTCGTGTGGTGGTTTTACATGGGTATTTATGATTTGAAGGATTTTCGAACACCCGGATGATAAATATGTATATTTGTGTATCCGTATATTATCGAACCATGAACTAGGCCTTACACTAATCATTCATACTGCCGGGGGTGGAGTCACTACGGGACGATGGCAGTCTGAGACCCGATGGGTCATTTGTGTGATCCAAATCATGAGATATTGGTAACGCTCACGACAGGGAGGTTTAGTCCTAACGGGGATGTATGTGATATGGCTACTTCTGCCGGAAAGAAAGTTGAAACGTTTAGTAACTGACTTGCCCGACTGTGTATTTAAATGAGAACCATTGTAAGGAATTGATAGAACTAATATATTCGGATGTCCTAATATATAACTTAAATTTAAGGTTGCACACAAAATCGCGAGTGGAAAAATATAGTGAGCAAGTTCCTAATCTATGGGAGATAGGGTACATGGATGGTCTTGAGTTACTGGCTTAAATCATAGCCAATATAGTCGTGGTTACTGGACGAGGGTAATCCTTTCTCAAGTTGGCATCATTGATCTTTGGTTCTCCGATTTCATGCATACTTTGTAATCTACATGTATTTGGGTGGAGGATGATTTTGAGATATACTGATTGGCCCACAGTTGGGTGATAGGAATGTCTCATACGTATAAATATGTGATAAACTCGGAATGTGTCTTGATTTATGTTTTAATTTCGACGATCTTCTCTCGATTTCCACATTATGTGATTTAGATCTGGACGACGGTATGTTTCCCACACGGATGTGGTGACGGTCACGATTATGTAATATGACCTCGAATCATATAATGTGACATCGTCTATGAGATTTGACCAGATCGTATTTATTATGATTATATTCCGGAGGGACTCTTTGATACGGATAATAATTTAATACGAGACATCTCCTCGATTTTCAGGATTTTACAAATATTGTGCTTTATTTTACGTGATTGCTATACAATATCCCTACTTTTGATTTATGTGCACCATTTTATAAAATGTTGATACTTGTTGAGCTCTAAACTCACATTTTCATATTTTAACTCTTCATACTAGTGGCATTAATATGCTTGTAGGAGTTTGGATGTGATATGAGGTGCCATATCTCTATCGGCGAGTGGAGATATTTATATTGGTGTGTTTCTGATCTCTAGAATGAGTTATGATTGTGTCTTCGGTTGGATGATGGCTCTAATCCTTGTATGTGATTTATTGGAGTTATTATATTATATTGATGAGTTGTTATTATATTCAATATCTTCCTTGCGATTGTAGATATCAGATCGTGTATTATATTTGTCTGAATTTATATCTGATGAGATCTTGTGCGGATTTTATTATATCGGGTCCTATATGCGTATAACTATTACACTCAGGTTAGATTTTTATGGTTGATAAAAATATTATTATTGAATTTATTTTTGACCTACGTATATTGTGTTCCTGGGTTGTGACAGATCAGATAAAGTTAAACTCCATAGCGACTGTGTTGTTGGGCAAAATTTTTAAATATTTGGTTCAATAAGACCTTCCTTAAGGAGAAGACCATCACCTGGGTATATATTGCCGCTGAGGAGGCTAACAAAGCAAATAGGCTAGAGCATATAGACCACCACTTGGGATCGACTAGTAGAAAAAATAGAAATGGTGACAATTTCTTCACTTGAGATCCTAAAAAGTTGCTAAAGACAAAACTAAATGTTTGAACTTAATTCCTTTGAACAACAATCGGACAAATGTCATGATACAGATCCAGAATGAGAAGTTTATAAAGTGGTCCAAACTGGTCAAGAAGTCAGAATGAGGAGACAAGTTAAAGTACTATTTTTACCATCGGTTTTTAGATCACAGCATAAGGATTGTTGGATTCTACAAAAAGAGATTGAGATCCTTATTTATGATGGGTATCTCAATAAGTTATTGAGAGACCTGAGGCAAGCCCGTGAGAGTGCCAATAGTGATGAGACAGAATTATAAGAACAACTATACAATCGGGTAACAGTTGTAGTAGTAAATATGATAACAATTGGGTCATTCAAAAGTAAAACTTTCGACTACTTGAGAAAGCTTCTAACAACAAGAAATAGAGACTAGAAATAATGAATGATATTATTAGTTTTAGTAATGACGATATGACTCATATAGTAACTTTTCATTCTGACTCTTTTATTGTATCTATTCTTATTTTTGGACGGTACTTTTAATTATCAACTAAAATGAGTCTTCATTGATAATAAAAGTTTTAAGAATTTGTTTTACCTTGAAAACTATTTTGAACTTGGATGGAAAAAAGGCCAAATGAGATCAATTGAGGGTCCCTTATATAGGTTGGACAACGAAACTTGTACCGGTTCAAGAAACCATTCAGTTATAAGTCATATTTGGAATGTGCCTAAAGATAGCCTCTCAAATGCTAACATTCCTAATAGTGGACTTACCTTTAGTTTACAATGTAATATTGGGACAATTTTGCTTGGTGGCATTTGAAGTAATGACATCAATTCCACATTTAAAGATGAAGTTCATGACTCCATGTGGAGTCAGAGAGATCTTAGGCAACCAAGTTATCGGCCAAACCTGCTACTTAGCTCAAATGAATTAGCCGGTTTCGAATCAACCGATTGAGAAATTCAACCTTCGAGATGAATCGACCCTACAGTAAGGTCAATCTGATAAGTCAACTGAGTGAATCCTATTAGATCCAAGCAAGCTTGAAAAGTGCGTATAGATTGGAGGTTCTCTCTTGGATTAATTGCGTCGGTAATTGATGACTTTTCCTTAGCAAAACACAAATGGGTTTATATTGACACCAACAGATATGTCGGGGATTTCAGTTGAGGTAATGGTCTGTAGGTTGGGCTTTTATCTTGGACGCAAACCAGTTAGAAAAAAATGGAGGAACCACAATAGAGAAACTCATTAGCGTGAGAGAGGAAGTCAAAAATTTTCTTGATGCAAGCTTCACAAGGAAAGTCGAACACTCAGATTGATTGTCAGATGTAGTAATTGTCAAGAAAAACAACGAAAAAAGGTAAATCTGTGTCAATTATTGTGAGATCCCTATCCCAAAATATGATAATTAAAATATAATTAAGTCAATAGTGATCAAGGATTGGGTTTAAGATGTGAAAAAAGTGAGTTTGGAAGTAAAAGAGGAAATTAGGTCTTAGTAGGTACCGTTTTCTAAGATATGATTAATATGGGTGAAGAAGTTTTAAATTTTTAAAATATGATAATCGAGAGGTAATTAAGTTGAAACAATTGAATCAGGGTTAAAAAGGTACGAAAAAAATCGGATTGAAAAGCCCGATGTTCCAGAATTGGTAAATTGGGAGTAGAAGTTGTAAACCAAGAAACATTGATTCGTAAATAAGATTTCGGATTTTAAATTATGATAATCATGACTTGTTAAGATTATATAATCAAAATTGGAGTCTAAGGATTTGAGGAATTGGGTTAAAAGGGTCGAAACTAGTCCCGAATGGCGAAAACGTAACGCTTTTGTGCTGCAGGCTCGATGTGCGCCTGACGAGCACCTGATAAGCGCTCGAGCACCGATCAGGCTCCATTTTACCAATAAGACCGCTCGATGGCTGCCCGAGGCGAGGCGGGAGTGAGATGGGACTACGAGCAGTGCGCTTGAGTAGGAATTTACGAGAGCGGCGCTCAAGCGCCAGTCCCGGGCACAGCACGTGACCCTCTTCTTTTTCATTTTAAAAGAGAGAGTTGGGGGAAATGGGAGGCAGGGAACGACAGAGGCACGAAGAGGAGGAGGGAGGAGAGAAAAGAGAAGAAAAGAGGAAAAATCTTCCGTCCAGTCCCGATCTGAGTCCTAATAACTGTGGATCGAGTTCAGACAAGTGTACTCTGGATATTATTTAGCGTTTTTAAAGTATTTTAATATTTCTGAAATTGTATTTATGCCATAAAAGTATGTTTCTCTATGTTCTGCATAAATAGAGCTTATTTCTGTAAATTAATCGGACAAATTTCATATTTACATGTATATACTGTAATATATGGCATCGATTTCATGAAAATGCACGTGTTAAGTGCCTGTTTATCGTACGGTAATTTCGGCCAAACCCTAGGTACGAAAATGATGGGTTTTAGTGATTTTTACCCAAACTTTCTATTGTATAAAAGTTAATATGTACTGAAATAAAGCTCTTGGTATAATCTGTTTCTGAAAATTTTACACGGACTTATACTAACAAATTACTATGAATTTCTGAAGCAAAACAAAAGGGTTTTAAGCTAATACTATATATTCTGAAGTGAAATTGAAGGGTTTTGAATTGTTACTGTATGTTTTGAAACTGACTGAAGAGTTATTGTAAAACTCTAATCGATTTCTAAAATTGAAAAGGGTTTTCAGTTAAAAAATGAGAAGAAAACTGTTACTGTCACTACTAATTAGGACCCAGAACTGATATACAGTCAGGTTAAATTTTTCGTCATACCTTAGAACGTTATGGTGGTAATCGATGATAACTCTATCCATAGAATTATATGTGGTCCGCCCTTCTTCAGGGTGTAAAATTAGAGGATAGTTATTGTTACTGACCGGCATTACTGCATCGAATCCCATGAGAAGGGATGTCCCACGGAAGGAACTACTATACTGGCTTTGGATTGTACGAAGTGAATACAATCTATCCTTGATTATTCACCTCCTCGGCTAGTAGAATCTACTGGTAGGGTCCTTCACTGATAGAAAAGGAATTTTCTAGAATTTATAGAACTGATACTATTTTCCTGATTATCAAAATATATTTTACTGATTTATGATTATCGAAACATAGTTACACCAAATCATGCTCTATCTTTGTTTCATGAATGCTCCTGTTTTCCTGATAATATCGTAGTTTTCTGCTCTAACGAATATATATTTTGTATGAAAGCATAAATGATGATTACTGAGACCTGTTTGTACAGAATCATACTTTTCTCATGAACTACATGCATGTTACTGTTTATCGGTAATTATGTTATGCATGAGAATACTATATTCTGTATGTTTTAGTACCTTGTTGGATTTTGACTCACTGTTTTACTATTTTTTTCCCTCCAGATAAGCTATAGAGAAGATACTGGATGATCAGGCCTAATTAGAGTTAGCAAGGAAGGTTCTGGAGTCTTGGTAAAACTTTAAAGATTACCTCGGAGTAATGTTTTGGAAAGATTCTGATAGTTTTAATTGTAAACATCTGAATTGTGGATGGAATTATGTATAAATGACTATACTATGTCCTGCAAACTGTTAAAACTGTATTTATGCTTTCGCAGGTTATATCTTAGATATAGATGCTTCCGCTATATATTTTCTGATTTTTTATACAGGTCCTAGACGACATCTCTTGTCTGAATTCTGGTATAGTTGATAGGATTGTTAAATTAAGACCATAGATGGCACTTGTGATACTGTGAATGCATGTTGTAGGAAAAACCATGTCATTGGGATAGTTGTGTGCATGTACTGGTTTATATACAGGTTTTACACAAGTTCATATTTCTATTTAGCCCAATTTTAGGAAAAACTCTACCCATTTTTTTCTAGAACTTTAAGCGAGTCTTGGGCTTCTGTTACTATTCTAAATGACGGAATTAATTAAAGACAAAAAAAATTCATTCCGTCACAATTATACTCCCGTGAATTAAGAATGTCTGAAATATAGCTTTTTGTTACTAAGAACTGATTTGTTGTAGGTTTAACATTCGGGCATAAACTATTAAATTTCATGGATCCCTATTTAGGGTATAATTAAATTTGGATGTGTCATGAGGATGAAGAGTTCACATTCTTTATGACCAACTAGGGCACATAATGTTACAAAGTCATACCATTCGACCTTAAGAATACGTGGATGACATATCAGAGGTTGGTAAATAAGATGTTTGAGGCACAAATAGGAATGAATATGGAGGTATATGTGGATGACATGCTTGTCAAAAGAAGACTAACCGATGACCATATTCATGACTTAGGTGAAGTTTTTAGGTTTCCCCGAGCGCATCAAATGAAATTAAATCCAACAAAGTGCATGCTCGAGTAACTACTAGAAAATTTCTTAGGTTTATAATGTCTCATCGAAAAATTTAGGCGAACCCTTAGAAAGTAAATGCAATTGTGGAAATGAATCCGCCTAAAACTGTGAAGGAAGTCCAAAAGTTAACTGGGAGATCACTATATTTAGTTGATTCCTGGTGAAATTTGTGGATAAATACCTTCCATTCTTTAAGGTTCTTAGAGGAATTAAGGCAAACAGTTTTTAATTGATGGAAGGCTATTAGTCAGCTTTCTAAGAACTAAAAGAATATCTCGTAAACCCTCCAATCTTATCCTCTTAAAAAGAAGGTGAAGAATTATGCCTTTATCTGGCCATATCCAACATGGCATTAAGTTCGATCATAGTCAGACAAGAGTTTGAGATATAATAGCTAGTCTATTATGTTAGTAAAATTTAACAGATACCAAGATTTGTTACTCATATATCAAAAGGATTCGTTTAGTACTAGTCGCCTCCACTAGAAAGTTTCAGCCATATTTTCAAGCTCATAAAATTGTTATTCTAATTAATCAACCGTTAAAGGGGATCTTATAGGGACATGAGGTGTCCAGACATTAATTAAATGGATTATAAAATTGGGCAAGTTTTGTATAGAGTTCCAAGCGCGGCCAACCATAAATGGATAGGCCTTGTGGATTTTGTAGTCAAAACGACAACCCTGATTCCAAGTAATCTCGAGATGCATTGAGACCCACTTCAACATGAAAGAGTACCAACGTGGATCTTGCACATAGACGGGTCAACTTCTTAATCAGGGAATAGAGTTGGTGTGGTCCTAAGAACTCTGGATGAGTCAGAGAAAATACTCGATGACACTTGAATTCCCTGCCATTAATAATGTCGCATAGTATAAAGTGTTATTGGCCAGGCTCAGAGTAGTAAAGAAATTCTCAACCAAAAGTCTGTCATCCACAGCAATTCGGAGCTGATCATCAACCAAATGATTGGGAATTTCAAGGTGTTTAGTCCATACCTCACAAAATACCTTGCCAGAATAAAAAGTTTAATTGAATCATTTGACAAGGTGAAAGTTTGTCACATCCCATGGAAAGACAATTGGAAGGTAGATCAGCTAGCAAAAATGACAGCATTTGGTAATCCTAAGCAATATGCCAGAGAGATGAGAAAAGTCCTTACGATCCCAAGCGTAGAGGTCCTAGAAGAAGAGATATTCCAAATCTCAGATGGCGATACCTAGATTACTCAATATAGAAGGTATCTTGAAGAAGGTCTTCTACCGAAAAATCAGGAAAAGTTCAGACGCATAAAAAGGACTGCGGGGTGGTAGACTCCTATGGAAGGAAACCTGTACCGAAAAGGGTGTTCCATCCCTTATATGCAGTGTTTGACACCAATCGAAACTAACTACATGTTGAGTGAAGTACACATTGAAATTTGTGGGTCACACATAGGAGGCAAAAACCTAGCATTTAAAGTCATGTGGTAGGACTACTGCTAGTCCACGATAAATAGAGGCGCTATGGAGTTCGAAAAAAATACAAAAATTGTCGATCCACGACAACGTCCCTCATCCGCTGCACATCAAACTCCAATCCCTATAGTCGACTTGGTTGCTCGCTCAGTAGGAGCTTGATATATTAGGTTAAGTAACCATTGTAGTAGGACAAAGAAAATTTATTATAGTCGCCATAGAGTACTTTATGAAATGGGTAGAGGTCTCCCTACTAGCAAGAATCATTGAGTGAAATGCGACCGAGTTTATCCGATAGAATATCATTTGCAGGTTTGGAATTTCCAAAAGTATAGTGATCAATAATGGAATCCAATCCCTACAATTACCGATCGAACTCTAATCCCTACAGTCACATTGGTTGTTCGCTTAGCAGGGACTGGACATATTAGGCTTGTTACCCATTACAGCAGGACAAAGAAAATTTATTATAGTCGCCATAGAGTACTTTACAAAATGGGTAGCTGCCTCCCCACTGGCGAGAATCAACGAGCAAAATGTAACCGAGTTCGTCCGATAGAGTATTATTTACAGGTTTAAAATTTCTAAGATAATAATGATCGATAATGGAACCCAATTCATCGAAAAAAAGTTCACCAAATATTGTGCAAGTTTGGCAATCAAGTTGGTTCATACTTCTATTACCTATCTGCAGACGAACGGGCAAGCGAAAGTGACGAACTAAACCTTTTTAATTGGGTTGAAAATGAAGTTAATAGATGTAGGGGACTACTGGGTAGACAAGTTACCCTGCATACTGTGGTCCTATCGGACAACCCCTATAAAACTGATATGAAAGACACCATTTAACTTGTGTTATGGGACAATGGTGATAATTTATATGAAAATCGGACTACTCAACCTTCGAGTCAAAAATTTTAACCCACAAAATAATTTTCAACTTCCGAGAGGACATCTTGATCTGCTTAAGGAAGTCCGAGATACAGCAAAGTTGCAAACGGTGGCTTACCAATAATGACTTGCTTGGCACTACAATAAGAAGGTAAAGGCTTGCTAGTTTGAGATAGGGAACCTAATTTTAAGGAGCACAAAGTCTATGACATGATCACCGATGGGAACAAACTCTCCCCTAATTGAAAGGGACCATTCCTAGTCTCAGCCATTCTACAAAACGGTGTGTATAAACCGTGCACTAAAAATGAAAAACTGGTCCTGAGGACATAAGTCACCCTCCACCTCAAAAATATTATCATCAAACTTGCACGAGTAAAGGTAAGTTTTGTGCACAACATATGGGGTGCTTATATGATGTATTTAATCATATTGATAACAATAAGATTGTAATAAATTTGTTATATTAATTGTTTATTTGTGTGCTTGATGTGATTTTATGAATACAAGTGACTATGATTGACCATAAGTTAGGTGGAACTCTCACCTGTTAAAATGACTTATTGAAAAACAAGGTCATAACATTGGTTAAAGTAACCAAGCAACCGAAAAGACGATCCGACACTAACTATTGTATGAAGACCCAGGGGACTTGAAGACCAAAATTCAACCTCTTTTTGAGAGGTTCAAATAAATATTGAAGTAAAAAAACCTTATGGGATTTTCCTAGCATGAGTACTATGGCATCTTTCCATAGGAATGAGCACCATTGGTCAAATATGGTCGATGAATTAGGGTCTAATAAAGCTCGACAGTAATGGCAATCATGCCTAGTCAACAAATGAAGAACGTGCTGAAAGAAAAATCAACATGGATAAAAAATAATATCAGTGATAATGATTGACACAATCTAGCTTATCTATTAGTAAAGTAATCTATTACTGTACAAATATCAACGACATGAAGATCCAAGCTTTTAACATAAAGCTTACAATTGTACTACCCATTGCCTACACATGAGCATCTCGACTATCCAAAGACCCAGGACTGGAAATCATGATGACGGATCCACACAAGGCTCCGAGAAACCCTTAATGTTAGAACATTAAGAAACACTAGAATTCCTTAGAATGAGATAACCTAAATGAAAGTCAAGAACCACCAAGAATAAAATTCACCTATCATCCAGAGCAAGCCTAACCTCTTTTGGACAAAGATGTACCCTTAGCTCTCCCTCGAGTTGAGCACGATTAGTTTAAAGATTAGCAATTAGATTGGCATCCAAAATTGATTTATACATAGTCTCCTGGAGTTTGTTCTCGAGTAAGGTGATCTGATCTATAGCAATGACTTTTTAATCTGAAAGCTCTTGAGATCTCACTAACCACTCAAACAACTCTCTATCTAAGTGGCCTGATCTCGACTCTGCTCGGCTTCAATAATGGCAGCGTCAATTTGAATCTCCATCTCTTTAAGAATGGCAGGGTTAGTGTACATTTGGGTTAAGAGAGCAATTTCAATATCATGTCTGTTCAGCTTATCCCTGATCAAACGAACCAACTCCTGCAACTGCCAAACAAAGTAAATCAGTAAGTAAAAAAAACAATGACAAGGTGAATACTTGGAGATGAAGGGTTACACAGGCAGTACCTCCATGGAAAACGATCTCTCCTAAAAAGAGGGATTATGGGAGATCCAAACTCAGTGATGGGTCGAGTCCTCCATCATAAAAGAGGTAGGGTGTGACGTTGGAGAGGAACTTCAAACCCAAGGGGGAAAGAAAAAACGTCCGGATTCTCCGAGTGCCCAAATGCCAAAGCATTAACTTGGGGAACTTTGTTCGCTTCTGAAGCCTCTGGATTATTATCAAAAAAAACTATTCTGTCACTTGACCATTATTAATAGACTTCACAATGAAAGTAGTAGAAGGCCTAGAAATAGGTTCGTTGGGCGACAAATTAATAAAAATGGGGACCCTATACTCAACTATAAATGGAGTAGCAATCAGTTCATTCTGTTCACTTTCAATGGGGTTATTTATTCTTGAAATAGTGGGCAATGAAGCTTCACCACCCTCATTGAATTCGGACGCCTCTTCAAAAACTAGGCTGCCCAGTGAAGAATGGACAGAATTTGGCCTCTGAGATGACTCACCGGCTTTCAACGTGGTCATCTCGTGGCAGGCCTCATTAATTGTCTTATCATTGTCACTAGAGGAAAACGGGAGGGGATCTACCCTTCTGATTGTCCGTTCAGGAGAATCCCGAGTAAAAACTTCTCCCGATTGTCTTTTAGGCTGGCAGAGAGGCAAATCGACAATGGCCTCCCATTTAACTCTCACTTCCCGATTGACCTCAGTGAGTGCCCAACGAGTTAAAAATTATTTATTCTCCAGAGTTATTACGAACTCATATCAAAATAGATCTAAAGAATAAATTAATAAATCCCAAAATAATATCCCAAACCCGGGTGTGATATAAATAAATAGACCATAAAATTTCATCATCCAAATAATAATCATAATAGACAGACCCAAGACACATTGTAATACCTCATCGGATAACCATTCAGATAATATAAATATGATCTACTTCGAATAATCGTAAAGGAGGGACAAAACTATATACATATACATATCCATCAAATACGCTCATCCAAATGTTTAATACAGATCCAAAGGACTTACAACTGGCCAATTTGAAATAACCAAAATATAACTTATATAGATCCAACAATATTTGAACAGATACAATACTCACCAAAATAATGATGCCATGTCAGATCACGTCCAACTCCTATAAGATATCCAAACCTTCTACTCTGAATGGATAAGAATAGAAAATGTGAACCTAAAACTCAACAATATCAGATATTGATAAGATTTTTATACAAATATATTGATATAAAAATATACAATTAATTTATTTATTTTTTATAAAAATGACAAATCCCTCAAATATTTATAAATCCAGAACAAAGCCCTCAAACGATCAATAAACACATGCATACATGGAAGTAAAATAAATAGGCTCGGTAAAACTTGCATGCACGACATTAAACCTTCAAAATAGAAGTAAAATATATCAGACATTGAAATAAACCAAGAATATGGCTTATAGATACTTAGTTTAATATCTTACCAAGCAGATCCGATAAAAGGATTCACTAATCTACCCCATTCTCTTCTTCCTCTATCCTCTTATCTCTCTCTCCTCCTTTCCTTTCCTCCCACATGAATGCTGAACAGTGCCTATTGCTTCCCTTTTTATAACTCAAATGGCACTCGAGCGCCAACTTTGGCAAGCCTCAAGTGCATGCTCTCGAAAACCAGTGCCTCAAGAGTTACTCAGGCGATCCTTGGAAGACCCTTCTTGGCACTTTATGCCACGAGTGACCCTTAGGCGCGCTTCAGGCATTGATTTGTGAACCAAATTTTCTATAAATTTTACAAAATATAATTAATTCTGATGAATCTGAATAACCCAAAATAACAAGGTCCACCAAAATAAATCAAATGGAAGTTAGGTATTACAATTCTTCCATCATTATAAAAATTTTATTCTTAAAATTTACGCACCTCAACACTTAAATAAATAAGGATATTCTTGCGGACTTCATCCTCACTCTCCTATGTTGCTTCTTGACTGAATGATTTCTCTAAGGCACCTTAACCAATGGGATCGTCTTGTTCCTCAACACCTGATCTTTTATATCCAAATTTTGAACCAAAACTTCAACATAAGACAAATTCTTGTCAATTTGCAACGGCTTAAACCCGATCACATGCAAAGGACCATACACATTTTTCCTCAATATAGATTCATAGAACACATTATGACCAAACTTGGAAGCAAGACTAACCTATAAGCTACCTTTTCGATCCACTAAAACCTTAAATGGCCCAATGAACCTCGATTTCAATTTACCTTTTCACCTTAGCCTCAAAGTTCCTTTCCTCAAAATCACAATAAAAAACATATAATCACCAACATCACATCTCAAGTCAGAGCTCATACTTCAAACCTTAAATTAGATCTTGTGACCTATGGGTCATGGGCCCACACGCTTCTACTGCATCACTCTGATTGATTATCTGTCTACGGATTAACGTTATACTAGATTCCAACTTAATATCCAACTTCTTATACAAACCTTTCTAAAATTTGACACAAATCTTGAATCTCAATTAGAAACCATCAAAGCTGGAATACCATGTAGCCTTATTATTTCATTTATATACAGACAGGCCAACTTATCCCTCAAATACGTCATCTGGATCAGCAAGAATTGAGCCGATTTTGGCCAGCCGATCTACAATTACCCAAATCGCATCCATATTCCTAGCCATCCTAGGTAACCTCGTTATAAAATTATCATAATGGATTTCTACTTCTAACTAGGAATCGGTAGAAGGCGCA
Organism: Nepenthes mirabilis; assembly: GCA_025585075.1. Taxonomy (NCBI): domain Eukaryota; kingdom Viridiplantae; phylum Streptophyta; class Magnoliopsida; order Caryophyllales; family Nepenthaceae; genus Nepenthes; species Nepenthes mirabilis. Next base: position 13,513 of record JAODPA010099640.1, read on the forward strand.
AAAATCCTAGAGGCTTCTTATGCTTTGCTTTCATCTATTGGCAAATAATGCACCTTGCCACATTTGTCACAATTTTTCACCTCATATTCCACCACCAAAAATTGTTCTTCATGTCCTGATACATCCATGGGCCTCATTCCATAATTTCCTCCTTCAACTCAATATTTAAAACATAAATCTTTTTCTGAAAATAAAGAATCTTATTTGCTTGCATATTAAAATCCGCTCACTCTCAATTCCCAAAGCTCCGGTAATTTTCATCAAATACGGGTCGTTTATCAAATACAACTCATTATCCAAATCCATCTTCTCTAAAATCACAGGCTAAACATGGAGACACGACAACATCATCCTTGACCCTTAGGAAAACAACTGAATAGTGCAACTTTCATTTCACCAGACATCTCCCCTTCCTTAACGATCAAAGGCACCATGAAACCTAAAAACTTCAGACTCAAAGTATTAGCAACTACATTCGCTTTCCTCGGCTGATACTGGATCTCACCATCATAACCCTTAAGCAAATCCATCAACTTGCGTCACCGTATATTCAACTTCTCATGTGAAAACAAATAATTTAAATTTTTATGGTCAGAATAAACCACAACTCCTCTCCATACAAATGATACTTCAAAATCCTCACAGCAAAGATTTCAGCTGCTTACTCTAAATCATAGGTGGGTGGTAATTTTGTTCATAGACCTTTAACTGCCTTAACCTTGCCTTAACCTATAGGCAACCATCCAACCCCATTGTATCAACACGCATCCCAAACTTTTCTTGAAAGTATCACAACACACCACAGTCCACCAGATCTATCAGGGATCGACAAAATCGATGCCAACATCAATCTCCTCTTCAACTCCTAAAAACTCTTCTCACAATCATCATTTCAAATAAACACGATCGCTTCTACATCAAGCGTGCCAAAGATACTATAATTCTCAAGAAATTCTTAACAAATCGCTTATTATATTCAGCTAGACCCAAGAAATTTTACACCTCCACAACATTAGTTGGTCTCTCCCAATTTTCCACACTTCAACAACCACCTTTAGAATCAATAGGACCTAAAATGATACTTTTTCCAGCCATAATTTACATTACTTCAATTTAACATATAGATATCTTTCCCTCAAAATCTATAGGCAAATTAAACATTAACTAACATAAGCTGCAATTTCTTTCTTCATATTTCTCCATCAAAATATTTTGTTTAAGTTTTGGTATATCATATTGATCTCCGAGTGGATAATATACTTAGATCGGTGGGTTTCATTCATAATTTTTTCTTCAACTCCCAAATATCTGGTACATATATTTGATATCAAAACCTCAAAACTCCATTGACACGAATACTAAAATTAGCTTTGGAATCTCAATTCAAATCTTTGGCAATGTGCACCAGAAATTGATCATTCATTTGAGTTCTTTTGATCTTTTCCAATATCTTTCGCTGAACTTGAAAATATAACAAAATCATTCGGTTGCCTTAGAAATGCCTCTTGATATCACATAGCCTCATGCATTTAAGCATTTCCATTTTCTTAATCCTCAAATTAGCCATAAAGCTTATTTGGCGCCTCAAAGCATCCACCACAACATTGACATTCTTAGGTTGATATTGGATTTTGTAGTTAAAATCCTTTAAAAAATGTATTCATCTTCTTTACCTCATATTCAGTTTTTTATGAGAAAATAAACACTTCGAACTCTTGTAATCTAAATATACCAAAAATTTCTTACTGTACAAATAATGCCATCAAATTTTCAAGGCAAAGATTTCTGCCGCCAACTACAAATCATGAGACGGGTAGTTCCTTTTGTGAGTTTTCAATTGCCTTGATCTATAAGTAATCATCTTCCCATGTTACATCAACACACAACTCAATCTAGTCTTGGAAGTATCACAATAAATTACAAAGCCACCAGATCATTCTGGAAGGGTCAAAATCGGGGTGGTCGTCAATTGATTCTTCAATTCTTGAAAACTTTGCTCACTCTTCCGTCCATACAAATTTGGTTTCCTTTTTTGTCAAATGATTCAACGGAATGACAATTCTAAAGAAATTCTCTACAAATATCTGATAATAGCTTGCCATTCCTAAAAAGCTCTAAACCTCAGTCACCGTTGTTGGTCGACTCTAATTAATGACGGCCTCAATCTTCTTCGTGTCAACTGAAATCCCTCCTTTTGATATAACATGGCCTAAAAATATTTCTTCTTCAAGCTAAAATTCACACTTCTTTAGCTTGGCATATAATTTTCTTTCTCAAAGTATTTAGAGCACAGTCCTCAAATGCCTTTCGTGCTTTTCAGAGCTCTTCAAATATATCAAAATATTATCGATGAAAACCATCACAAACTTATCTAAGTAGGATTGAAATACCCAATTTATCAAATTCATAAATACTGTAGGGACTTTAGTTAAACCAAAGGGTATAACCAAAAACTCATAGTGCTCGTACCTCATTGAAAAGGTTATCTTCACCACGTCTTCCTTCTTAATCCTCAATTAATGGTGTCTCGAATGAAAATTGATCTTTGAGAACACTTGGACACCTTGCAATTGATCAAATAAGTCATCAATTCTCAGTAACAAAAACTTGTTCTTAATAGTAATCTTGTTTAATTCTTGGTAATCAATGTACAAACTCATGGACCCATCCTTCTTCTTCACAAATAGTAATAGGGTATTCCATGGTGATACACTTGGCTGGATAAATTCCTTCTCCAATAGCTCTTACAATTACGACTTTAACTCCTTCAGTTCTACTGGTGCTATTCTATATGGTGTCATTGATATCGGTGCTGCTCTAGGCACGATCTCAATCTCAAATTAAATTTCTCGGTGTGGTGGTAATCTTGGTGATCTTTCAAAAAAGTGTCCTCAAATTCGTATACTATTGGAATGTTCTGGCAGTAGACACTATGACTCCCAATGGTGCTCGCATAAAGCAAATGGACTTGACAATCATTTTCTATTAAGTGACAAGCATGCAAAGTTGAGTTCAAATAGGGGAATTCCTTTTACATTAATCCTTGAATATAAAATGGTTCACACATCAGAATAGCAAAATGGACTCTCTTGTAGAAACAATAGACACTAGCATGGTAATTCACTAATCAATCCGTACTTAGAATGACAATCATTCATATCTAACAAAATCAAATCTATGACTCACTGTAACCCATTAACCCAAATAACACACCTCGAGTACACAATATCCATAGCTATAAATGATCCCATAGATGTTGACACTGCTAGTGCATACTCAAAAATTCTCAAAGGTGATAACAAATAATGAACAAACCTTGGAGACACAAAGGAATCCATAGACCTCGAATCTAAAAGCATATGAGTTGGATTGCTGAAAATAGTGAGATTATTTTCCACAATGTTTGGTGATGCCTTTGCACCTTGCACCATAATAGCAAAAGCGTGTCCCGATACATTAGGTTTCTTCACCATTGGCCTCTTGGGATGAGAACAGTCTTTGATTATGTGGTCGGGCTGACCACAGTTGAAACAAGCTTCCAATACTTTGAAACAGGGCCTCCCTCCATGCGATTTCCCACAATGTGGGCATACAAGCATTGATGATTGTGGGCCTAATACCGTTTGACCTTCAGCTCCTTTCTTTCTTTTCTCCTCCAATTTTCCTTTTTTATGGGATCCCTCTGATCCTGAACTTTGGACGAAATTTTGACCTTTACGGCTAGTTGTCTTCTTCTTAAAGAACATTTCCCTTTTAAGCTCTTTTTCAAATAGAAGAGCTCAGTCCAGTTCATCTCAATAAGTCCTCAACTTGAGAGTCACAAGTTGTCTCCAAATTTTATTTTTTAAACCTTACTGAAATTTTCTCGCCTTTCTAGCATCGTCATGGATCATATGTGGGGCATATCGTGATTTCTTCATGAACTTAGCATCATACTCAGCCATGGTCCGATCCCCTTACCTCAACCGTGCAAATTCATCCTCCTTTTGTTCCCGAAGATTTGTTGGGAAGTATTTATCCATGAACACCTTCACAAAAATGTTCCATGTGATCTCATCATCCTCTAGGCCCATGGCTCGCTCCCTCGTAGACCACCAATGATCTACTTCTCCTTTCAATTTGTAGGTGGCAAACGTCACCTTGTCTTTTTTCGGGCAAAGAATCACCGTGAACACCTTCTTAATTCTCTAGATCCAAATTTTTTCTTGTGTCGGCTCCGAATCACCCTTAAATTCTAAAATCCTTTCGTTGGTAAAACGATCATAAGTTGAAGCTGCTAGATTCACTAGCGCTGGAATTGGTTCTGGATTAGGTTGACCTCAAACCATCATCTCCATGACATCGGTCATCCTTGCCATAAAGTTCATGTATTGCTCCTCATAGTTCGGGCAAAAGTTTGATCCAAGGTTGCCTCCGAATTCTGCCATCGCTTAGTCTTATCACAAAAATATACCAATTGAATTCGAATCCTCAAACCAATATCAATCAGACTCGATCTTTAGGGCATCTCCTTACAACTTTGCTAATACCACCTTAACTTGTCACGTCTCAAAATCCAATCCCATAATTAACTCATAATTAAATTATTAATAATTAACCAATTATCCTCTAATTAACTTTCGGATATGAACTCCACATCAATACCATATTCAACCACGATTTAAAAGAACCCAATATCATATATAGGATCCAAAATCATGCCATGTTTTATGTGGCTCTAACACTAACTCAAAGTGTGACGTCGGACCTTACATAAAGAAGGATACTTGTCCAAACAAAATAAATATAATAAAATCTGCAAAAGAAAAATCGTAACTATTAGACATCCATATTTTATATCCTTGACCCATAACCACCACATCTGAAATGTCCAACACTTGACCCAAATTAATACAGTTGCTATCCAAAATAACATAACTATTGATAACTGATGTCCAAACTAAAATTACGCTAAAATACAACATTTAGATACATTAACCATTGTCTAAAAATAATAGGCGACATAAAAAATCCATAAAATTCTAAACTCAAATTCTACGAACATTTTCGATTTTTACTTTTGCTCATTTAATAAGAACTTATATATCTCATTTGAGGAGGTTAGTAAAATAGTAAGAAAGTATGCCAAGAGTTCAATAAGGCACATAATAAATCACTGAACATGTATACTTTATATTTAAAACATATCGAAATGACTATAGAATATGATTAGATGCAAAGACATAAACTTGTACAAAAAATTTTACATAATGCAATTCCAGATTTTTTATCATATTTTTATTCCATTTAAATCATCCAAATATACTTAATTCTTATTATTCTTAGAGATCTAGGCTAATAGGCTTTACCGACTAAAAAAACACACAATCAAAACTCGACCTGTCTATACTCTAACATAACCAAAAGTCATACGCTTTTATTTAACACTCAAAAGTAACCCGTTTACATATAACCTTATAAATGAAATAAAACGCCGCTTTTTAACCTCACGGTTATATAAGGTCGAATATCGATATACTATTATAATATATTAAAGTATGCTATAATATACTACTTGCGAAATTATAATCCATAGTCTAATGTTTAACTTAGAAAAATTTTACACTTTTCTTCTTAATTTTTAATTTTTACCATTCTGAAAATTTTTTTATCATAACTTAATATTTTTTTTCATGATAAACTTATACTTTTTATGAAAAATCATGCAATAATGTAATTTTAACATATGAGATACTAAATAGGCATGTAGTGCATGATGAAATTTACCATATGATTCAGAAATTCAACAGCATTGTACAAAATTGGCAAGTATACCAAATTTCAAATTATGTATGATAAATTACATGCATTTTTAGCTCATATAAGACATATGATTAATAGTTTAAAGTATACAAAGCCTTATGTACAAATTTAAGAAATAAAATTTAACAAAATTCAATAAAATCAGCAGAAATTAGCAACATGATCAAATTTCTATAATTTCAGTTTATATACTTCATATGTAGGGTTTAATTTATCAAATTTCTAAATATAAAAGCTTATATTATAAATCCAGAACCTACTATGACATGCCGTATTTTCAAACCGAAAATCGGCAAGGGTCCGAGTATAATATGGTCGTTAGACTAATACAAAATATGTACATCATATAAAATCCACAATCACAAACTTACAATCATCAAGACAACACAGCACCAATTCATCACAAGATCCAAATGTCACATTAAGTTTGTGGCTCCAATGTTGTGCATCCGAATACAATGTCGAGTATAGAGAGATGCCACTAAGTATCTAAAGCAAATTCAAATTCAAAGCCCCATCCATACACAGCGGACTATACTATTTGATTTTGTCATATACAACAGATACAAAATCCTCAAATAAATACACAAAAGTCCTCCAAAGCCCCGGCAAATTCAAATCCATAATACGATCTTCTAAGTTCTAAACTTAGTCATCTTTTAGTCTCTATTGCACCTCATAAGGTATAAATCTATACTCAACCAAAGGCAGAAAAAAGTAGCAAAGAGTAAGCCAAATACTTAGTAAGGCACAATATAGTAGGACATAAATAATATATTGAAAATAAATCAAGAGGAAGGAATAGGAACAAAATGCATAATTCATAAATATGAAACATGATCGAATGCAGTTCGATAACATATTTTCTCTCTGATTTTACTTTCTGATCTCTTTAGGTTCTAAAATATGTAAAAATTTTTATTATCTTTTCAGACCAGAGGTAATGGGTCTCACCAGTTAACGGAGTAGACGATCAAAGAATGGAATGTGTATGTATCCACATATTTTAAGGCGCTACCCACGATAACTCAAACTTTAATATCCTGTGGTGAACGGTAGACCTTTTGCTAGTATATGAGGCTAGATAACAAATATACCACTCATATAATTTTAACGTCTCGTGGCAGATGGTATACCTTTTATCGGTATATGAGGCCAGATAACAGATATACCACTCACGTAACTTTAATATTCCGTGGCGGACGGTATACCTTTTGCCGGTATACGAGGCCAAATAACAGATATGCCACCAGAGCATCTCTCGTGGTGTAGGAGTATTCTTCGATCTACCACTATAATATCATAAGGCATACTAGAAAATACTACCCTTTGAAATATAAATTATTGGTCTAAGTTTTAGAATTATTTATTCTTAAGGGAAGATCTACCAGATTCTTATATAGAATTCTCACTCCCTGAAGAACGGGTCATCAAACATAACAGATTGTGGAGTACCTTCAAAACTTTGCATATCTTATAACATTAATATATACGGATACAGATAATCATTTTTCATGGTTTAAGTCTTCACATGACTTTAAATATATGTATAATTTAACATGTGGTTGGATGAATAAGAAATTTCTTACCACATCGGGCCAAATATGATTTTAGGACTTTCGAATGAATAATCCTTCACAAATGGTTAACAATAATATTTTCTGAATTATACAATTAAGCATATGCAAATATATATAACTTAAATAACAATTAAATAATTTGGAATCATACGAAAATATTCAATTATCTCGGATGAGCAGTGCCAGTGCGCAGGTTAGGGTTTCCAGATGCACAAACAGGTCAAAACTTAGAAATCGAACACCAAATCGATAAATACTCATATTTAAGATATGGGTAAATCATAATTAAAGCCAAATCATATATTGAACTCAAAATAAAAGAGCAAATATGAGCCAGGTGCGGGTTAGAATTTCGCTAAAACTGAACCAGTGCAAAATGTGAAAAAATCGGACATCAAACGACAAATAAATCATGCAAGGGTCATGGGTTCCGCAAAATACAAGTTTTAGGTGGGTACCGGAACGACAATACCCAAGAGATATGAACAAAAATCAAAAAGAGAGAACAAAATGGTATAGGTACACTTATCTCGACCCGATTTATCACTTTTTTAACTAACTCGAAGTTAAAATCGAACTCAGGGACCTCAGTTTTCCTCCTTCTCTCTCTACCCTTCGGCCCTCTCTATCTTCTCTCATTCTTCCTCTCTTCTTCTTCCCTG
>JAODPA010099651.1:0-21554 GCA_025585075.1 Nepenthes mirabilis
TAAGATAATATTTTAGTAGCAAACACTAATGCCTAACTTCTTCTACTATAATAAAGATAACTCAAGATTATTATATTTTAGTGGATATTAAAGTAGAACTTTTATAATAAACTTGATAAATGTTGCCATAAATGAGCTTACCTGGGAACCAAGTCACTGAAGGGAAAATGGACCAGAAAGAGGCAGCCCACAACACGACCTTATGAGTCCAACAGCTAGGCAGGGATACGATATGTCCAGATAGGTCGACCAAGACTGCTCGACAGGAAATAGACAATTAAAGCTGGTCTATTGGGATCCCTCCTACTTACAAGCCAACAAGCAACACAGCTCAACTCGCAAACAATACCTCCCATAATTGCCTAGGATCAATAATCTCCTCCAAAATAGCAGTTACAGCTCAATAAATATTCTTAAAAATCGTCATTAATTACGCATCACTCACCGAACGGTAATTATGGCTCAGCGAACCTTCTTGAAAGGACATTGCCATCCGGCAACCTTCATGATCGCCCACATAAAGGAAGAAATGTCCCAAAGTAGTCACGGTTACCATATTTGCTCACATAGGATCACTAAAATAATATAGCAGATCCACCAAGGTGATTGACAATCGGTCTTGGTACCCAAATAAGGCCAAACCGGCTCCAACATTATAAATATCCCTTCTCATGCCGGAATGGTAAAGCAATCATTACCCTCCAAAGCCCCCAGAAGATCAAAGCACTCTCTCCCACTTTTCGGCCATTCATCCCCCAAGTACACCCTCACTAAAAGTTACTTCCCACCGAGCACACTCGTTAGAATACCGTCCTCTAACCAACACTCCAAGCCCTTACCCGTGTATCAACATCATTCAAATCCTCCATCCTTCTTACCCTCGTTAAAAAATTATTAATTTAAATGTTAAAAGATATATCGAAAAATAAATCTCACTAATTCTAACATATTATTTATTCGTTGTATAACGTAGAACTCTTATTAGTAGAGATGAAGAACAGACCCACTTCAATTCGACTCACCATTAAAGCTCATGTGATTCCATAATCTGTATGATAATTTGAATTTAGGGACACATCAAAACTAAATTTATATTTTCTAAATAATAATAAAATAATACTAACACTATATTTGAGTTTTTTTTTATAGATTATCTTGACTTATAGGGATCTTCTAAGAAAAATAATCAAAGATACAATTATTAAAAAAAAATTAAAGCTTGGGTTTTTAACATACTTGGATGTTTAATTCAATATGTGTTTGATTTTTTTTTTTTTTACAAAGGAGAGGATTGGATATGAGCAAAACTATAGAATGTATGAAGTAGTAACAATGATGAATAGTATTAAGGTCTAACCAATCTAAACAGTTCATTGGAAATTGGGGTGTATTTATGACCCAAGTGGTTGTATGAATTAGAGAATCTAATAAAACTTTTAGTTATTCCGAGAGGCCATGGATTTGGTCTTTGTAGCTAAAAATTATCGTCTCATGCACAATAATAATATAATAAAATGTAAGAAGTATATAGGATATGCTTTTTTTAATATATTATCTAATTTTTAAGTCAGTAATCTTTCTTAAAAAAATAAAAAGATGTAGTAAGAAAGAGAGAAAAAAGGATATGAGGGTAGAATTTTGTAAATTCAAAAAATTATAGTTTGTTTGATTATACTCACCATTGGTGCTTGTGTGCCTAAGTATTTGTTATCCTAATTCCTGGTTGGTTGTCTTTATTTATAGTCTAGATTCCAATTGATGTATCTACCCGAAATTATTACTTGCAATGGGAGGCATTGTGCTAAATTCTTGATCAATGGAGGAACAATATCACCATTTTTATTCAATAAGATACCAAAGTGGATGATTGACTCATTCCATACTAGAAATAATCGCAGAAATCCTTTGATAACACGGATTCCTATTTCTCAATGATATCCCACGATCAAGATAATTTGCTGTATTGATTGCCAGCCATTATAATAGTTGTATTTTTGCTAATTGTGTTAGTTAAGTAACCGTCTAACGACTAATGTCTAGCATTTACTAGGCCGTTATAGTTCGTTCACATGCAGCTTATTATCCCTTTGTTAGGCGTAATGTTTTGTGGGATCCAATACCTTATTGATTATTTCATCGAGCTAATAATTGGCTCGATTTTACATACTCCTCGCCTCTTTGTCAATTGGTTTAGTCCTTGGTTCCTATATTTGGATCGCTAACTTCCAAATCTCGTTTTATAGTTGAATCGGATAGGTCGTATTGAGATCGTACCCAATAGAAAAAATTGTGTAGTAGTTAATGACAATTTTACATATAGTATTTATTTTTAACGACTGAATTATTCCTCATTACTATCCAATTGGCTATGCGTGATTTTTCTCTTTGATTTTAGGAATAGTAATATATATTTTCCTATTCATTCAAGATTTAAGTCACTGAAAATTTGATGTATACTATTTAGTCAATTATCGAGAATGATTGATATCTATTCAGACATTCAAACGACCGAGCTTAAAACCTCCCATATCAATAGTGGGCTCTTTAAGTGAAAATAAAAAACAAGAAAACAAACAAGATGATAACAACAGTTACTTATATGACAGTAAGAGCCAATTTATTTAAAAAAGAAAACAACTCTAGCTATTAATTTATTTTCCTCATGAATAAAATCGAGCTGGACTTGGCTCAAAAATAAAAAATAAAAAAAAATCAAGAGTTACAATGAATTTTTTTATTAGAATCTGAGACAGACTAGACATTAAAATGTGAACGGGTGATGTTGAAAGCTCCATATTGAGGCCGAATTGAAAAATAGAGCCTGAGTTTAGCTCTTTGGGTGCTGAGATGAAGTCACAATGGACTTTTCACTGGAAATGAAGACTAACTGATCGGCACCGAGCAGAACAATTTCAAAATCACAGCATATCTCATCCGTTATCATTACATCAAATCTCATCATGTATCCCTCAACTACTACTGTTAGTGAATAAAACACTTTGTATGGAACCCACACTATAGTGTAAAGTAGCCAATACAGTTGGCGATTTAGCCTAATCACAGGCAAAAGTGACTTGCGTTTTCAAGCCAGCTGAAAATAATTTAATGGCATATCACTGGGTAAGTTAGTTGTTAATGTAACGGACCATATTTTCTAACCGGAATTCGATAGAGTTCTGATAGTAAAACGACCATCATATTGATACAACCTATACAAATCCTTGTACAATATACATATACACATCCAAAAATCACAATACAAGATCCAAAAGCCATAAAACTACATGTGGCGTCAATGTCATAATCTCAGTACGACGTTGGTTTAGACAAGATGTCACTAAATACCCAAAACAATCATAGTAACCTGCGAAAATACATACATCATCAAAACACAGCGAAAACTATATTACAAATATATCATCATTATATACATATATCTATATATACAAAACCATCAAGATATACAAATAAGCTCTATAAAGTACAAAACTACGAAAATTAACTCCTTAATGGTCTCCTCCAAGTCTCCATGCCTTGCCCATTCCTAATCTTCACTCTACCTTATCTGGCATATGTGTATACTCATTTGAAGGAAGGATAAATATCAATAAGTGAGTAAAATACTTGATAGAGCACAATATAATAAAAATAATAATCAATATATGTAAAATAAAGCAAAGGGAGGGAGTAACAGCAGAGTATAAATGATAAATGTGAAACATGAACGAAACCTTTTCGGAATACATTTTTCTTTCTCGTTTTATTTCTAATCCTTTTAGATTTCAAAATATGCAGAAAACTCATTATTATTACGGATCAAGGCCAGTAGGCCTTACCAACTAATAGTGCAGTCGAATGAGAAAAGGGTCATAAACATATGCGGTGAGCGGTATACTTTTAACCCGATATATAGGATCATAAACATATACTACCATGTCTCTCGTGATCCATAGACAATCCTCATACTTCCACAGTAATACCTAAGATATGTCAGGAAATATTAACCTCTGAAATATAAATTTTTGGTCCAATTTTATATTTACTTATTCTTTAAAAATTTTCATACTCATTTATAACACTTAACTCTCACTCCAAGAGAACAATTCATCAAACATACCATATCATAAAATTTTTCCTCTTATCTTTTTTATCATTTGCATGATTTTTATGAATTTAAGTTCCACATGATTTAAATTACATGTATAATGAGCATAAAGCATGAGAAAAATTAGAAATTTCTTACCTCCATGTGCCAAACATAATTTTAGAACTTTCAGATAATAATTTCCTTCACAAATGTATATAACATAATTCCCAAAACATATAAGAGATGGTATTAATAATGTACATGTGAGTAAATATCCCGATTCACATCCCATAATATTCCGGTTTACATAAAATTAACGTATACAAAATATATGTGAATAAATATCAAATAATCAAAATACCCACGTCCATATAGTTAGGGTTTCAAGTTTTTAAATCCAAATTATGCATAAAATTTAATTAAACGGGTAAAAGCCATGGGGTGCGAGTTAGGGCTTCGGAGGACAAAATACGACATAAATCTTACAAATAGGACATAAAATCAGAATATATATATATTCAATATATTGGTATCACGAAAATAAAAGTATGGTTGAATATCAGGATAAAAACATCCAAAGAGATTAGGATGAACAGTGCGAAAAGAGAAAAAAAAGGGTATGAGTGTACTTACCTCGATCCAATCTATAACTTTTCTAATGTGAAATGACGCATAAAAATCCCAAACGTGTTTTTATATTCAGAGTAACGCTCGAGCACTAGTCGGGTGCCAGCGCACCCAAAGGGCCGCGCTCGAGCAGCCTTTGGGCGCTCATCAGGAGAACCATTTTGCCAGCCCACGCCCGGGTGCTCTTGAGCACGGGCATTCTGCCCATACGCGCCCTGAGCACGCCTTGGGCGCCACCTAGGCATCTGGCCTCCCGACTTTTCTTTATGCTTTTGAAGTTAATTTTTCGTGTATACTTAAACCCATCCTTAATTATATTATTTTAATTATCTCCTAATTACTACATTTGAAATCCGGAACCTCATAGTTAATTCATCTTGTAATTGTTATGTTGACTCACTAATATATATGAATTTATAAGATACCACGTTACTAAAGCGTATTCCAGTGATGTTTCAATTATTTTGTAAATAATTTAAGTAGTCACGGGATGTAAATACTTAATATTTACACTTTGATAATTTGATTATAGCTTTTTTGTCAAAGTTGTTTACTTTGTTGACCATAGCATCACCTCTAAAACTTAAAATCTCTTCCACTCGCACGCACAAACACCAACTAAAATTGAAGGCCAGTAATTACACCCCAGCTTTTCTTATTCCTTGTCACGTTCCCTCCCCATTACTTTAGTCTTGTTTAATAAACCTAAAGAAAGGACCCCACTTTTGCTAGAGCTTTTTTCTCTTATGCATGCTTTGGCAACATGTAATCCTCATCATACTAAGCGCACCTATGCACTCTGCCCCCTCTCCCTCTCTACTCAATCCTCTTTCCTGTACTCCTCTTTCCCTTTCCTTTCCCCATGCTTTCCTCCCCCATGATGTTTAATTCTAATCTCTCTTCTCCCCAGCTCTCTGTGACGCCCTGAAAATTACCTCTTCATCCATGGAGAGCAAGAGATTTCCACTTCCCCTAGGCATTTCAGTTCTACTGGTTGCGTCAATGGTGTATTCAGTCCTCACTGTTGACCAATTGGGGATAAAGCACGACGCAGAAGCTCTTTTGATGCTGAAGAAGATGATCGACAAGGATCCTAATGGAGTCGTATCAGGGTGGCAATTGAGCAAAAGCCCATGCAAGTGGAGTGGAGTTTCATGCAATGATCTCGGACGAGTGAGCCAGCTCGATCTCAGCTGGTCCTATCTCGTGGGCACAGTCTCTTTTGAGCCTCTGGCCTCCTTAGATATGCTCGTTTCCCTCAACTTATCAGCCAACTATCTCTACATTAACACCACCACGAATTTGCTCAAACTCCCATATGCCATCCAGCAGCTCCAACTATCTTCCGCGGGGTTGGAGGGCCCGCTTCCACCACGCCTATTTGTTGAGTGCCCGAATCTAACGTACGTTGATCTTTCTGAGAACAATTTAACTGGATTCCTCCCCGATACTCTGCTGTCATCCTCCGCTTCGGCTTCTTCGGATGGAAGTAAGTTGCAGTTTCTGGACCTGTCTTCTAACAAGATATCAGGACCTGTTTCGAACATGAGAATCGATAGCAGTTGGTGCAATTCGTTGACAGAACTCGACTTGTCTCGAAATCAACTGAGTGGCTCCATACCCCTGTCCTTGTCAAACTGCAGCAACCTCAAGAGATTGAATCTGTCTAATAATCTGTTAACCGGTGAAATCCCACAAAGATTATTCTTTGGGAAGCTCAAGAGCTTAGAGAGATTAGATCTCTCCCATAATTATCTCACCAGTTCAGTTCCCAGTGAGCTGGGGGATGCCTGTGGTTCCCTTATAGAGCTAAGGCTGGCTTACAACAATCTCACAGGTTCGATTCCGACCACACTCTTTTCATGTTCATGGCTCCAAGTGCTCGATTCAGCCAACAACAACCTTTCAGGACCATTTCCAGATTCAATCCTTCATAGTATGGGATCCATCGAGACTTTGATGCTCAGCAACAATGCCATTTCTGGGCCATTTCCAGCTTCCATTTCTTCATGCAAGAAGCTTCGAGTGGTTGATTTCAGCTCCAATAAACTCTCTGGCTCTATCCCGCCCGATATTTGCCCAGGAGCAGCATCGTTGCAAGAGCTAAGGCTGCCGGATAACCTCATCTCTGGACACATTCCAGGCGAAATCTCAAAATGCTCTCAGCTAAGGACCGCAGATTTCAGCCTAAACTACCTCACTGGCTCAATTCCGCCAGAGATTGGCCAGCTGCAGAATCTGGAGCAGCTATTTGCTTGGTACAACACCCTTGAAGGTGAAATCCCACCAGAAATCGGCCAGTGCAGCAGCCTAAAGGATCTTATCCTTAACAACAACTTGCTTGGTGGTGGAATCCCGAAGGAATTGTTTAATTGCAAAAATCTAGAATGGATATCCCTAACTGGAAATAGACTCACAGGCCAAATTCCACCGGAATTCGGCCTATTAACCCGCCTCGCCGTCCTCCAGCTGGCAAACAACAACTTTACCGGAGACATACCTGCAGAGCTGGCTAACTGCAGCAGCCTGGTATGGCTGGATTTCAACACCAACAAGTTGACTGGGGAGATCCCACCTCATATTGGCCGACAGCTAGGCGCCAAAGCACTCACCGGAATCCTCTCCGGAAATACTCTGGTTTTCGTTCGGAACGTCGGTAATTCGTGTAAAGGCGTCGGAGGTTTGCTCGAGTTCGCCGGGATTCGGCCGGAAAGACTGCTTCAGGACCCGACTCTAAGGACCTGTGATTTTACCAGATTGTATTCAGGTCCAATTCTCAGCCTTTTCACGCAGTACCAAACTCTGGAATATCTTGATTTGTCTTATAACGAACTCCGTGGCAGAATTCCGGAAGAGTTCGGAGAAATGGTGGCTTTGCAAGTGCTCGAAATCTCGCACAATCAATTATCGGGAGAAATTCCGACTTCCCTAGGCCAATTGAAGAATTTAGGTGTTTTCGATGCTTCTCACAACAGATTACAAGGAAGAATTCCGGATTCATTCTCAAATCTCTCCTTCCTTGTCCAAATTGATCTTTCAAATAACCAATTGACGGGACAAATCCCGGCGAGGGGACAACTCAGCACGCTCCCGGCTACCCAGTACGCCAACAATCCTGGACTCTGCGGCGTCCCACTTCCGCCATGTCGGGACAATGAATCGCCGCCGTCCTCTGATTCTGGCGGTGGAGAAAGAAGAAAGCGAAGGCCGCCCTGGTCCAAAAACAGCAATATTGTCCGAGGGATTCTGATTTCTGTCGCTTCATTTTTCCTCTTGACAGTGTGGGCGGTCGTGATGCGGGTGCGATGGCGGAAAGTGGCGGCGGAAGCGAATATGCTAAAGAGTCTCCACGCTTCTCGGGCAGCGACGACGTGGAATATCGACAGGGAGAAGGAGCCGCTGAGCATCAACGTCGCCACGTTCCAGAGGGAGCTGCGGAAGCTGAAGTTCTCGCAGCTCATCGAGGCCACCAACGGCTTCTCCGCGGAGAGCCTGATCGGTTGCGGCGGATTCGGCGAGGTCTTCAAGGCCACCTTGAAGGACGGATCCAGCGTCGCGATCAAGAAACTCATAAGGCTAAGCTGCCAGGGGGATCGAGAGTTCATGGCGGAGATGGAAACCCTCGGAAAGATAAAGCACCGGAACCTCGTCCCTCTCCTCGGATACTGCAAGGTCGGGGAAGAGCGGCTCCTTGTGTACGAATTCATGAGGTATGGCAGCCTGGAGGACATGCTGCACGGGAAGACGAAGATGACAAAAGACCGGCGAATCCTAACTTGGCAAGAAAGGAAGAAGATTGCACGAGGCGCTGCCAAGGGTCTCTGCTTCCTCCACCACAACTGCATCCCACACATCATTCACCGGGACATGAAATCCAGTAACGTCTTACTCGACCACGAAATGGAGGCCAGAGTGTCCGACTTTGGAATGGCGAGGCTGATCAGCGCTCTCGACACCCACCTCAGTGTCAGCTCGCTGGCAGGGACACCAGGCTACGTGCCGCCCGAGTACTACCAGAGCTTCCGGTGCACCGCCAAGGGGGACGTGTACTCATTCGGGGTGGTGTTGCTGGAGCTGCTGACGGGTAAGAGGCCGACCGATAAGGAGGACTTCGGGGAGACGAATCTGGTGGGTTGGGTGAAGATGAAGGCCATGGAAGGACGGGCAATGGAGGTGATTGACCCGGAGCTGGTTTCGCCCAGGAGAGAGTCTGCAGATGAATTTGAGGCGGAAGAAGTGAAAGAAATGACGAGATACCTGGAGATAACGATGCAATGCGTCGATGATTTTCCGTCTAAGCGGCCGAACATGTTGCAGGTGGTAGCCATGTTGAGGGAGCTCATTTCGCCTGGCGGCAGCAGCAACAGCGGATGAATGAACACAGAATGAGATGATCAACATACGAAGCTTTCCGTTCTTCAGTCACAAGAGTGGTTTATTTTGCATGTACAAATTACATAATTTTTTTTCATGGTAAATTTATTGATATTTTCCTACTACTACTATAAGAAAGGCCAATTTTCATCATGCAAAACATTGCAGTCAGCCAACATACCTTCTTCAGAAACCGTGCAATCTATATCCTTACCAGAAAGATTAAAGTTGTTTTATCAACCATCAACTCGGGATCGAGATTTACTCCATCGTATATATTTTAATGTTCAAGTCAGTAAATTTTTCAAAAATAAGAAAATATGAGAGATTGAAAGGATGCGAGAAATAGAGATGGACTTGACTCTTGCTGCATCCCTGAGTCAATATTATTGTATATATTAGGGAGTTGTAGATTGGGTCTTTATATCGGGTCGATTTGAAGTGGAACTAGTCTCCATAATTTTGAATATGGACCCTGCGCGATACAATAAGCAGATAAAATGTGAAAGGATTGATGGATTCACTTCCCGGTATATCATTTGATATTCAAATCAGAAATCTTTACAATAAAATAGAAAAATATAAGGTGGAAGTGAAAAAAATACTTGGGTGCATGTAATGTGAATTAAGTGTTATGTCTTTTAGAAAGAGAAATGCGCCGGAGGGGAACGTCTTTTTAGTATTTTTTGTGGTTTTGCCTTTTTTTTTTTTCATGTCCTTCCTCCAATGTTATAGTGAAGAGATATTTATAACGTTGGTGGACGATTTGATCTTCCCTATTTGGGGACAACTGTCCACTAAATTGTCTAAATGAATAAAATATACTGGTTGGTCAGCAATTATGGTAGGTTTCTTTAACGATTGGGAAGTAGATCGTTGGCTATTCTAGTTCGGCCGACGATCTTATCCATCCATTTGGGCGGTCAGGGCCGATCAGAATGTTATTTGGTTCTGAGCTAATTCTTTCTATTGATGAGCCCTCCTCTTAAGTCGGGCTGATCAAATTCATCATTAATCCCTCATGCCACGAGGCTTACATTTCAATTTCCCAGTATGTCGGTTGTCCGAATGCATGCTCCTGGTCCAACTGGCATTGTATCGCATGTATGCACCACCAGAAACAGTATTAAATGTGAGACACGTGCCGCCCTGGAATCGTGTCAGTCATCATTTCTAGTGCCGTGCGATTAATATGTTGTAGAGCCCATGGGACGTTGTCACGTGTCGCGGCCATCATGAGGGTGCGTCCTTTGAATTCCTCTACACGGCGTCATTTCGGTCCATGGATCGATGTTTATTTAAGCCATTCAATCTCTATTCTTCCGGTGTTTCCTTTGCTTTGAAACCTCTTAATTCTCTTCTCGCTTCAAAATCTCCTCTTCTTTTTTAATTTTATTACTCATGGAGCCCAATGTAAATGACATCCCATCTGTCCTCTACTCTAACGATGTTGAGATTCTGCGCACTCAATACAGGATTCTGAGCTCTATTGTGACAGAACAGATTACTTTTTTCTAATAACCTCCGTTAATAATCATACTAAACTAATACCCATGATTAACTAACATAAAATTTTTGTAGAAAATCGAACAGAGTTTCCTATAAAAATTAGTGAAAATCATATAAACAACCTGAATAAATACAATCTACGCAAGACAAATACATAGACTATCCTCAAAATTAAATCCACTATATATCCACAACTCATTCACAGGATCAACAAACGCTATATCATTCATGGCTTCAACACAATATTTCTACCTACCGTATTGGATCTAAGAGAGATGTCATTTATGACCAAAATAAATCTAAATATCAAAAATAATGTGGAAGCAACTATAACCATAAATCAAACTGCAGAAGCAAAAACAATACATTGCTCCACAAAATACATAACATGCCATGACTATTTATATATAATTTTCTTTCACAAAATAAAGTATTTACTTTCGCAACAATCAAACTCCCCAAATCTTTAGGGCTTCAAAACTCCGTCCAACTCCTCGCTAAACTCTAACTATTCCTGTTCGTCTGGTATCAACTTTATTGACTTATTTGGAGAGGGAAAAAAATTATAAGAGTAAGCCAAAATTCAACAATGTACCATAAAAGTATACAAGTGAAATATTTTTATATAGAATATAAGTACAATAAAGCAGAAATTATGGAAATATCTGAAGAATTAAGACGTCCACGAAAACAGGAATAAAGTATAAATCAATATAAACATGTATCGAAATTCATAAATCAGTTTTAAATCTCACTTGTTCTTCAAAATTTTAGTTCGTTATTCCAGGGACCCAACTAGTATAACCAACTAAACAATGGAGTGAATAATCGACGATAAATTGTATTTAATCTACACAATCAAATGCCAAAGGTTCGATAATATTTATTTCCATTTCATTTCACTCATGATTCAAAGGTTCAAAGGTTCGATAGTCTCTATTCTCTGATTACGTCCCGAGAAGGGGTGGACCACGTATCACTCCATAGACGGAGTTATCATCGATTACCACCGTAAAGTTCTAAGGTATGCCAAAAAACCTTATCTAACAGTACGACAATTCTAGGTCTGATTTTCTTACCAATTTAGCTTAACTTAATGCATTTGTTCATAATTTTATAGTCAAAATTCATCATATCTAAAGGCCAAGTCCAAATTCATACAATTAATCTTTTAGACAATCTCAGAGGACCTCTATAATTTGATAATACAGTTCCATATAAAGTTTCCAAATACAAATCATCTAATAAATTATAACAAAGTACCAATTGACATTTAAATCTCAATATTCCAAGTTTCCAAACATAAATTCTCAAATTTTCATTCTAGGGTTTGACGTGAATCTTTTGGGCATAAATCGAACATAAAACTTGAGTTAAATCATGAAGTCAGAGTCATATGTCACAATATATATACATAAACATCAAGTTTAAACCAAAAGTCATGAGATTCATACATTTCTCTTAACAAATCTTAGAGAGCAAATGATTTAAAGTATAAATAGTAAAATGAAATATTCAAAAGTGATAAAAATAAAAAGTAGGGTCCGAGATACACTTGTCTTAACCCAATCTACTGATCTTTTTACTCTGATTGGATCGAAAATGACAAAGATTCCCTAATGACAAAGATTCCCTTTTCTCCTTCTCTTTTCCCTTCCCTTTCCTCCTGTTACTCGCGTCAATCTTCTTCTCTCCCTCTCTCTTTTTCCCCTTCCCCCCTTTATAAACAAAACCCAAAATCGGTGGAAGGTTTTAGATCGCACTTGAGCGGCACTCAGGCGCACATCGAGTGCTAAGGCATAAGGAAGGGCAGTGCTTGAGTGCTCTTCGGGCACGACATTCTGTTAAATGCACCCGAGTAGTGCCTAAGGGGCGCCTATTCTGCTAAATCCACCTGAGTGGCACCTCGAGCGCTGCTCGAGCGCCGAGCTCCTGATACCTATTTTTACTTTCGAATTAAATTTTTCTTTATTTTTTCTTAATCCATATGCTTTAAATTTAATTATATTAACTTGATTACCAAGATTTACTATATTTTGAAAACCCAAACGTCACATCTATGGTGCATTTTTTGTCAGGCGTGCATGACAAAGTTTGTTCCCCACCATAGGGGTATATTACGGTATATGAGGTCTATCTAAAAGGGGTCTCCGCTATCCGAAGGCATCAGAGTTGCATTGGATCATGCCAGTGTTGGATGTTCCGGTTCTACTTGGTCTCCTTGTGTGTCTTCATACACCATCATGGCCTTGACTCTCCTAACAGAGTGGCTTCATTTGGCTCCTCCTCTGATGATGATTTGGCCATCATCAAGCGGCTGGTGAGTACAAAGAAGTCTTCGAGGAGGGTGGCCCCCGTTCAAGCTTCTTCATCAGGTCAAGCACCTGTGGCCGTCGAATCTACTAAGGGTAGCTAGCCTTTCCCACCTCCTGCTCCAACCGAGGGTGAACAAGGAGTAGGTACAAGGAATGAGCCAATCTCGGTGCCAACTTTAGCCTCATGCTAGATACCAACTATTGCTCCTTCACAACACAAGGAGCCCGCGCCCGACCTTCTAGTCGACTTTACTAAGGGCCCCACTAGGAGGATTGGATAGCAAAGGGTCGAGCTGGGGAGGTCGCCAAGGTGGGCGAGGCAATTGAGGCTGCCAGGGACCTTCCTCCAAAATTTCTGAGCCTACAGTCCGAGAAGAGGCTGAGGCTCAAGCCGAGGTAGTTGTGGAGGCCGCTGAAGTTCCCTGCTTCAAGCCCCTTGCACGCAATGACAAGGAGGAGATTGAGGTAGAGAGAACCATGGAGGCGGCCGACATGCCCCATCCCAAGCCCCCTGCGTCTGAGTTTCTAGAGGAGGCAGTGGCCGAAGGAGCTGTAGAGATGGCCAACATGCTTAGCCCCGAGCCCCCTACACTCTAGGTTCGTGAGGAGGTAGTGGCTGAATGAGCTATTGAGGTGACCAAGATGGCCTTCTCAGAGCCCCTAGAACCTAAGGCTCAAGAGGTTTTGATGGCTCCACCAAGTGATCATTCCACAAGAAATTCATCTTTTCTTGAGGTACCTGTCAAGTATCTTTTGAGTTCCTTCCCTTATTTTTGTTATTGCTTGATTGACTAGTTCTCCACTTGCAACTACATGAATTTGCTCGCTAGCTTGCCTCCAATGTCAACCACTTGACTAGGACTCACATCGAGATGGAGAAATTCAAAGCTATATAGGATTGGGCCTCCCATCTTAAGCGTGAGCTATTCGAGACCAAGATGAAGGTCCACTCCTTGGAGGATTCGCTGCGTAAGTATGAGTAGAAGTACAATATTCTTCGGGACCAGAACCTCTGGCTTAAGGGCGAGCTCAGGACCATCAGTCTGGACAATATCATGTAGGCTCTAGACCGAAAGTATTGGGATGGCATCGGCCTCTATCGACACATAATGAAGTTGGTGGCCCTGAACTTTTTGCTCTTTATTTTTCATCTGAGGACCACCAGCGCTCAAAGTTAGACAGATGTGTTGGGCTGTCCCAGGGAGGACGCAAAGTTTTTATCACTTTTGCAAGGAATCTCCCAACCTTAGGACCATCCTCCATCAGGGCTGTAGGCAATCTTTTGTACATTGAAGTCCTGACTCGTGTATATTGATTTTCATAAGTAAATGTAATTAGATTACTCCTGTCAATGCTTTCGCATTCATGCCCATATTTCTATGTGTCAAGTAGGCATCACTACCCTTTTTAATGGGCCTTGGGGGAGTATTGGGTTGTCGTCCTCGCATAACTATCGATGCTTGGTCTTGTTAGAGGGCATCATAGTTTTGGCACATCTAGCCTAAGTCCATTGACCATAGTTGATTGATTATACCACCTTCTTTGACAGGAGGTCTCTACGTGCGTGCTTGTTTAAACCCCCTAAGTTTTCAATGTTTGATCTCATGTAGACCGCTCGGTGATGTGACCGAGTTTTAAAATCTGACCACATCTGTTCTGCTCGGTAATTTGACCAATTTTTAAAATCCAATCTCATCTGAGTCGCTCGTTAACTTAACTGACGTTTTTTAACCCTACGTGGCGACTCGAGGGACAGGTGAAGAGGACTTCACCTGACTTAGGGACAATTTAGGTCATGCAATTGTATTGGATGACAAGCAAGCATTCATATGAGCAATCAAAGAACAAATAAATGAACAATCATTTTATTAACTAAATGTGACACATTTTACAAACAATTTGAATGATATATGCTAACTTTACCTAGGCTCTACGTAGACCTACTGATAGTACTTTTTGAGGTAAGAAACATTCCATATTCGGAGGACAAGTTTGTCATTCTAGGTGCATAGTTTGTACATCCCGTTCTGGAGAATTGTCAAGATGAGGAATAGCCCCTCCCAATTTGGGAAAAGTTTGTTTCAATTGGTGTTCTTTCCGGTCACCTCTATACTCCGTAGGACTAGATCTCCTACCTCAAATTGACAGGCTTTTTTGTTGTTCGTAGGCCACTGTCCGAAAGCATGCAGTGTCGCAGGCTTTTTCAAGAAGGACAAGATGCTCTCAGTGTCTTTGGGAGTCGCTGAGTGGGTTGAAGCATTCGACCCGGAAGCTAGGTGATCCAATTTCCATTGGGACTACCACCTTGGCTCCGTAGCATAGGCTGAAGGGAAACTTGCACGTTGGTTCCCTAAGTGCTGTCTTATATAACCAAAGCATGGATGGCAACTCATCCACCCAGGAGCCTCCAGCATCCTCCAACTTCATCTTTAACCCATGTAGCAACGTATGGTTGGTCACCTTCACTTGTCCGTTGGCTTGTGGGTGGGCGATAGAAGTGTAAGCCAGCCTTATCCTCAAGTTTACACAGTACTTAGTGAATTGTTT
The DNA here is from genome assembly GCA_025585075.1 of Nepenthes mirabilis. Taxonomy (NCBI): domain Eukaryota; kingdom Viridiplantae; phylum Streptophyta; class Magnoliopsida; order Caryophyllales; family Nepenthaceae; genus Nepenthes; species Nepenthes mirabilis. Next base: position 15,460 of record JAODPA010099651.1, read on the forward strand.
ACTGGTAAATTTGGTTTCATTGTCAGTTATTATGACCTCTGAAATGCTGAATCTGCACACAATATTCTAGCAGATAAACTCAGTTGCATTCTATTCATTGATTAATACTAGTTGAGAGACCTAAGCCCACTTTGTAAAGTAGTCAATACCGACTATAATGAACTTCTTCTACCCAGACGTAATGGGTAGGGGTCCAAGTATACCAAGCCCAAACTGTACAAATGGCTAGGGCGAATATAAAGTGTGAAGTTCTATGTACGGCTGAAGAGGGATGTTCTCATGAATCTGACAATTTTCACATTTTCTCATGAAATCTATTACTTTGCGCTTCATTGTGGGCCAGTAGTAGCCCTACCGCATGATTTTAAAAATTAAATTCTTCCCCCTGACATGAGATATGTAGATACCGAGATGTACCTCTCCTAGCATGTAATTAGTCTTTTCTGGCATGACACTGCATATATGGGATGAAGTACCCATAGCGGTTCATTCTCCCGTCCATGATGGTGTACCAACCCACTGTCTTTTTTACATGTTTGGCCTCTTTTGGGATTTCTAGTAACGTGCGATTGGCCAAATACCTTATGTACGGAGTTATCTAGTTTTCAACATCAACTATCAGTAGCAATTTGTGTTCCAAGCCGTCTATGCTTCGGATGCCAAGGACTCCACACATCTCCTGTGCATACTGCTCTAGGTCCCTGGTTGTTGCTTCTTTTTCCAGTCAATCAGCCTTCCCATTTTCTTCTCTCGGGATGTGGATCACCTCCACGTTGCTGAATCCCGCAGTCAAGCTCCATACTTTGGTGAGGTACTTGAAAGTTGAGGGCTTAACGCCTTAAAATTTTCTTAGACTTGATTTACAAACAGCTCCGAATCACTATAGATGATCAGGTTCTTCGCCGAACACTCCCTTGCTAGCCGGAGCCCAGTGAATAGCGCCTCATACTCGACAATGTTATTAGTCATTGGGAATTCAAAAGTCATTGAGTACTTTATCTCTGATCCGTTAGGAGTTCTCAAGATCATGTCAGCTCCATTGCCTACTTGCATTGAAGAATCGCCTACATGCAGAGTCCACATCTAAGCCTTTTGCTAGCTATCGTTCCTGGTGAGGCTGAGGGTATCCAAAGTTCGGGTTGTTGTTTCAATAATAAAGTTGGCTAGGACCTGACCCCTCAGGGTAGGCTTGGCTGGAACTCTACATCGAATTCAGTCAACTCAATAACCCATTTGACCAGTTGCCTGGATATGTTTGGCCTCTACAAGATTCCTTTCAGAGGCCAGTCGGCCAGAACTACAATCTTGTGCTCTTAGAAGTAAGGGCGCAACTTCATGGTGGAATAGACGAGTGCAAGGGTTGCTCTCTTAGCATGTGAGTAGTGGGTCTTCGGGCCCATCAAGACTTTGCTAACATAATACACCAACCGTTGTCCATCAGGCAGCTGTCGGATCAGAACCAAACTTAACATAGTGTCAGATACCGCCAGATATAAGTACAACTCTTCACCTTATTGCGGAGACGTCACAAGAGGAGGGTTGACAAGGTACTCCTTTAGCTCTCGGAAGATAGCTTTGCAGTCAATCATCCATTGGAATCTGGTTATCTTCGTTTCCTTTAAAACTTTGAAGAAGGGTCAGTACATTTCTACATACTTTGCCTAAAATCGAGAAAACGCTGTGAGCCTCCCAATGAGCTTTTTAGACTTCCTTCATAGTCTGAGACTAGTTTATGTCAAGGATCACCTTCATCTTTTCAGAGTTTGCTTCGATCTCTTGTTGTGAAATGATAAAGCTTAGGAATTTTCCCGTGGTCACTCTGAATGCACACTTGGCTAGATTTAGCTTCATCTGATACGTTCAGAGGCTGTTGAATGCTTCGTTGAGGTTACAGATATGGTCATCGGTAACTTTGCTCTTGACGTGCATATCATCCATGTACACCTCCATGTTTTAGCTAATTTGGGCTTCAAACATCTTATTTATGAGCCATTAGTAGGTCGCACCGACATTCTTTAGTTCGAATGGCATAACCTTGTAGTAATATGTCCCTAGGTCGGTCATAAATATTATATACTCCTCATTCTTCGAGCTCATCCTGGTCTAGTTATAGCCCAAGTATATATCCATAAAGCTTAATAGTTCATGGCCGGATGTGGAATCCACCAACAGGTCAATCCTTGGTAGCAAGAAACTATCTTTCAAATACGTCTTATTGATGTCGGTGAAATCGATGCACATCCTCTACTTCCCACTACTTTTCTTGATGATGACCACGTTGGATAACCAATTCGAGTACTGGACCTCTCTGATGAACCCGGTATCAAACAATTTTCTAACCTCCTAGTGGATGGCAATCAGTTTTTCGATGGAGTGATTTCTTCGTTATTATTAGATAGGTTTATAACTGAGATTTAGGCCCAATTGGTAAACCATTACTATGATCGGTATCTATGGCATATCAACAGGCATCCAAGTGAAGACGTCAAATTTCTGCTGGAGGAAGCCTATCAGCTGGTCTCGGAGGGGTCCCAGCAAGGAGCTCCGAATTTGCACACATTTCTCAGGATCACTTGGATTCAAAGGGACTCTATTTGTTAATTCACAATATTGTGTTTGCCACAGGGTGGTCTTGTCGTGTAACTCAAGGTCTTTAATTGGTTGGCCGAGAGGTACCTGAGTGACCTGGGACAAGTAACTTGTTCGGGCAATCATTAGATCACTGAGGGCCTCTCCTATACCGTACAAAGTAGGAAACTTTATCTTTAGATGTGGTATCAATTTCACCGTTCTGAAGGTAGTCAGGCAGGGTCAGCCTAGGACAGCATTGTAGATGGATGAAAGGTCTACTATCAAAAATGTGAGCACCTTGGAGGCCATCCTCGAGTAAGCCCCCAGTGAGACCTCCAACTAGACCACCCCCTGGATGGATACTAGCCATTGTCTCTCTCGTACAGGGATCCCTCAGTGGGCTTCATTTGGCCCCTCTTTAAACCTAATTTAAAGTACACATTATTGTAAAGTAAATTTTAAGAATTTTTATTATCAATAAACATTCATTTTAGTTGATAGTTTACGGTACTATCCGAAACAATGGCAATTATAACTAAGGGATAAAAGTAGGGTGTTTTTACATGACTCATATCTTTGTTACTAAAACTAATGACATCATTTCTAATTCCTATCCTCTGCTTCTTATCGGCAGCGGCCATCTCTGGGCGATCATGGCATTATTCTTTGTTGGTCGCGTCATCACCATGTTAACAATCCCAACCGCCAGTCGATTTCTTAGCTTTTCAGCCTCGTTCTCATCTGCTCTACCAGAGGCTTGTCCATGTCTTCGTAGAAATCGAGTGAGGTGTTCTTCGTAGAAATCAAGTGAGGAGTTCCTTTCATACCAGATTTTTAATCTCTTTCTGTAGCGTACGACAATCTTTAGTGCTGTGCCACGCGGACATGTGATACAGGCAGTAGTTTGACTAGTCTCCTCCATCCATGTTTTTCAATGTCTTTGGCTATTTCAAAAATTTCTCATCTCAGATCTACATCAGGATATTGATGCAAGTGTCATTCAGGGGCATGTACTCCCTTTGAGCACCTAACTCAATCCGTGGATGCTTCCTTGAGTGGTTACTGTCTCCATTCTCCTAATGTTGGCTGGTTTCTTAAAGGGTCAATCTTCACGCTCTAGTTGTTTCACCTCATTAGTCTTTTCGGCAACTATGTAAGCTCGAGTGATTACTTTCACCTCCTAAAAGGTCTGTGGGTTCTGGTGGGCAAGATGTTTAAAAAAGTCTCCCAGTTACAGAGTTGCTATGAAGGCATCCAATTTCACTTCATCAGTTAGCCAAGATACCTTCTGAACCCAAGAAGCACTTTAGGATTTCGTCCTTCTTCTGCTAGAGGCAGCTTAATAGCCACATGTGCATCTCCTCCATTTGAATAGAGGCAAACTGTGTCAAAAAATAATCAGGGAGATCCTAAAATAACCAGATAGAGTCCGGTTGTAGACCATACAACCAAGTGCGAGTGTCCCCTTTAAGTGTCAAGGGGAAGCACTAGCAAATTACCAAATTGTCGAGACCTTGAAAGTCAAGAAAGGTGTAAAAGTGGTCTAGATGGTTCATCGGGTCTAACTTTCATCGTAGGGCTTCAGGGTAAGTATCTTGAACTTGTGGGGCAATTCCCACGTTTAGATCTCTTTAATGAAATGTGGCCTGCTCAGGTCGAGCCGATCAGCATTTTCACAAAATATGTACTGCCAAATCTTTTTTACTTTTTCCTCCATTCTCAGAGAGAACACTTTCCTCTTGGTGTTAAGGAAGGTCCTCAATTTCATTTGATCCAGAGAGATGCGAGAGGCCGGGCGATTTTTGGACCTCAGTGGCTGAGTACTGCAAGAGACTTCTTATTGTGCTGAGGGCCTTCTATCATTATGGGAGCATTGCGTTTTTATAGCAAATTGTTGCCTCATGCGCAGGTCAGGCATGGAGCAAATGCAATTGTGCATGTGTGCCTGTCAAGCGCCCAAACAGTGGCTGAATAGTGTACGAGCATGCATCGGGTGAGCATCAGACATTGACATTCTACCACAATGCGCTTGAGCATCCCTCAAGCGTGTATCAATCAAGTATGTATAAAGTGTGAATATATTATAAAACATGCTCAAGCTCTAGTTAGGTATCATTTAGGCACGACTCTTCTATCCAAAATTTGCACATGCACGTATCGAGCGCCGATCAATTATCATTCAACCTAACATGACCCGATTAAAATATTGACTTTAATACAATTTTTTATTTGACCTCAAAACTTTCTTTTTCTTAACTTAATTAACCGTAACTATAATTATAAATTAAAACTTGCACATTACAGAAAAAATGACCAAATCTGCTCAACCTTTTTAGTTGCTCCTTTCTAGAGGATTTGAAACCATTGGGTTGTCGTTGCTGATTAATTACGTCAATCACATCCCTTAATTCTGTAGCTTTGGCAAGTATTTCTTAACTATTGACAACATACCTTTGCTTCAAAATATTTCATTTCTAGGCTCATTTTTTGTTATAAGATGTATTGATCTCTTATTTTATCTTCTTCATCAGGTTCCCATTCCTTAGCAATTGATGGAGTTGGCTGGATTGTCTCATCCTATCCTTAGTAAATATTTTATTCTTCACCAATGAGAACTGATTTTATTACCATGGTGTTTTGATAAGTCTCATTGATGAAGCTCGTCTTGGCGTCCTTTTAAAGGTGGAGCCATCTTGATTCTCTTCTTTTATATAGTGTTATATTTTATATTGATATATAGTGCTTAAGCTGCACATCTGCATATTTTGTTCGAATTGCTCATGCTTAATGAGCACCCAAGACACATATGTACATATTCTATTCAAACGGCTCATGCCCAATGTACACTTGAGCCACGCATGTGTATTTAATCCGTAATACTTATAACTAATGCGCACTCAAGAAGTACACTAGCGCCACTTATATAGAATATCTGCCCTTGATGTACTCTTGAACGTATGCTGGGGCATGGACCCCTCAAACCTTTTGCACTTGAAACACGCTTGTATGGTGTATGTGCGTTAGAGCGCTACTTTCTAAACGGTTTTATATTTTTTTATCTAATTTTCAACATTTTCTCTATATGCATCTCCCTTCTAGACATTCATGACACACTGAAAATCAAGTCGAAAAATGGCTGGCCTTCAAAAACTTTCTTAAACACTTGTAAATAGTCACTTTTTGGAAAACCATCCATTTATTCTCGAGATTTAGTGTTGTTCCATATTCTCTATTATTCTCCATTAATGTACATATTTATTTTAACCTAGAAGCATTCATTAAAACATTGGTGGTGTGAAAATTAGAATCTAATAGTGTGTGGATATTCTACGACACATAAAGTAAGATCAACAAATAGCCTCAAAGGCGTCCAATTTCATTATTATTGTAAAATTATGAAGTTTTTTAATAGGATTCATAAGTTGAGAGTAAACCATTTAAAGTTTAGTATATAAGTTGACTTTTTTTAGTATACTACTTTCATTGGTTATATAAGTTTAGAGAATTTTACTTAATAACTACTG
>JAODPA010099662.1:4027-21550 GCA_025585075.1 Nepenthes mirabilis
TAATTATAATATCATAAATATAAATTTAAAAATCGGGTGTTATACTATGACCCTATTAACTTATAATTTTTAAAATTTTTTTTCATTTGATATATTCAATACTGATACATATTATCCGATATTAATATAACAACGATTAATACTAATGTTGATATTTTCATCCATGGCCAAAGACATTGATTTTTGAATATTTTTATTTCTTGTCTTATTCTTTTTTTCAATTATTTGTTTCCAAAATTTCATGACATGGCCCATTAATTTAGTACCACATTGGAGACCAATGAGACAGAAATCTACCTAAGAACCCAAATAAGAACAGGACATTCAGCATACAATGTCTCAAAGATCATAGAAAATGGAAAAAAAAATAAGATGAGATAGGTCTTCAAATGTTACCTTGCCTGCTCGCGATGCTTCTACGAGTAATGGTGCGTGCTTACCCTGATCACATTGGCATCCCAAAAGAGACATCTCCTTGTAAACAAACTCAAAATATTCCCATTGGTGTGCCTGAGCAGAAGCTTTAAGCATCAATCCGTATGTATACACATCCGGGACAACAGAAGCATTGCATTTTTCAGAAGAAATTCCCCATCCAAACTCCAATCTTTCGATATTTTCAAACAACTCCTTAGCCTCTGAGAACATGTCACTCCGACCATAGACTTCTAGCATGGCATTTATAGTACCAATGTTAGGGTTACAATGGCCTTTCATGTGTTCAAAAATAGATTTGCAAGCATTAACATGTCCGCCGTTCATGGAAGAGAGAATCATGCCAGTGAAGGCAACCTCCAATGGTTTCGAGTGTGGGAGTTTTTTCAGCTTCTCAATCTACAAAACATATTAAGAAAATTTGAGTTAACTGCATTTAGATGAAAAAAAAAGGAAGAAACAAATATAAAAGAACTTCAAATCAAGTATAAAATGAATTAAAACTGTTTCTACTCTTGAATGAAATCACATTAAATTGACTAAAATGATAAAAGTGGATTGATCCAATCTGCCCCAATTAGTGTGACTTCAGATTTTATTATTGTTCTGACTATAATATGCAACAAATATTAAGGATACAAAACTGTTTTTTATGTCTTCCTGAGTAGTTAAATCACTATTAATGTTGGACGAAGAAAAGGAGAAGGTTGAGAAATGTTATTATTCTCTTCTCTGACTTCAACTCAAAACTTCAAAGCTGTTCTCTACTCTCATACTCTCTGCAACGAGATTGGCAAGGGATTTGATGAGTATTGATACCCAAGGCCCATTTAGAAGATCAACCCTCATAGGATTAGGCCCTGATGCCACAAAGACTTAGTAGGCCCAAGAGACTCAGGCAGCAGAGTCAGTCCGTACAAGATAGTAGACTCAAAGTCCACTTAGGCCTGTAAACTATAGGATGGGCCCTGGACGTCATCACGACTGCAAAACCAGCGCGCTAGAGATTTGGTGGCTAACCTTTTCAGGCTACAGAAGGAATGATAGCCTACAGGGCATGCTCGATCACTGTAGAGGTGACGCCACGTAAAGTCAGCCTATATGCACGCAACCTCCGTGACGCAGTAAACTGGATTGGTGGAGTTGGTGGTAGGCTCCTCTGTACACGCCAGCGCCGCGTTGACACCCCACAAAAGAAGACACAACTACTGTAAATACATTAACCGTCTACCAAACGAAGGATCCCAACATTTACACTTGTAGCTACTATAGAGAAAGAAAAAGGAAAGAGAAAATATCTGAGAACAGTCTGTTACTCCCCTGTAATCTCGTCCTCTCTTGTAACTAAACACGATAGTGAAGCAAGTTCTTGGACAAAAGTCCTGTGATTTTTCCTTCTCATTTAAGAGAAGATTTTTCACATAAAAACTCCGCATGCCTTAGTCATCATACTCTTTCTCTCTAGTTCATCTCACTCTGTGTTATGCGCGTCTTGCCCGAGTACTTAGGAATGATCTACTGACTCAGCTGGATCCTCGTCTGTACAAGTGCGCAAGATCCGAGGACGCAATATTGGCGCCGTCTATTGGAAACGACTAAAAGTCAGTTTTTCACGTTTTTCAGAAATCTTCCAGAAGTTTCCCTACACTTTTCCCAAAGTCAAATATGGTAAACACAAGAGCACAAGCAAGTGCCTTTATTAGAGACGCGGCTCATGTGACAACGGCCCTGTCGTACGTGCCAGAGTAGAAAATCATCCTGATCCAATCGTACGGGCATTGGCCATGAGAATAGACGACGTGTCCAGGGTCGTCTGGACTCTCTGCTCGATGATGAATGAGCGGATGAAGGGAGCGCCTTCTAAGGCCTCTCAGACCGCAACATCCCAGAATAGGGGCAAGGGGAAAAAAACACCCCAGCAAGCAAGCCAGCCAGTACGAGGCCTCGAGGACCCAAGTTACCTCGAGCAGTAAAGTCTCTCAACGACTTGAAGGCTGCTTAGGTCCTCGGGTTTAGGAGGAAAGCCCAGAAAGGCGCAATCCTCGCTTTGTTCGCAGCAACCAAGAGCACGCTGTTCAGAAGGCGGCTTCCCGTGATAACGCACCTCCCAAGGTTAGGGGTCCCAAAACTGTAAGCAGTACAAAGACCATACAAGTTGAGGAATTACCTCAACAAGAAGAAGGTGGTGGCCCCATCCCGTGTGGAGGAGCGACTGGAGAAAGTATAGAACCGAGTCTTTGGCGGAGACAACAGAGGAGGAGTTGACCTACGCCAATCTCCATTCGCGGTGGAAATTAGGACGAGGCCACTCCTCCTAAAGTTCAAGATGCCAAACTTCAATGTCTACGAGGGGAATGCTGACCTTATGGATCATTTTAATCACTTTCGCGAACATCTGAGCCTCCAAGGCTTAAATGAGATGACCATGTGTCAGTACTTCCCATTGACGCTTAAGGGCGATGCAAGAGTGTGGTTCTACGGACTGCCAGCTGATTCCATTCACTCATTCGGCAAGCTGGCAGCAAGTTTTCTCTTGCAATTCGCCTGCAGCCGAAGGATAGAGAAGCAGCCCTGGCACCTCACCCGAGGGAATGCTGACCTTATGGATCATCTTAATCACTTTCGGGAACATCTGAGCCTCCAAGGCTTAAATGAGATGACCATGTGTCAGTACTTCCCATTGACGCTTATGGGCGACGCAAGAGTGTGGTTCTACGGACTACTAGCTGATTCCATTCACTCCTTCGACAAGCTGGCAGCAAGTTTTCTCTCACAATTCGCCTCCAGCCGGAGGATAGTGAAGCAGCCCTGGCACCTCACCCGAGTGAAGCAGGGTGCCAGGGAAAGCTTGAGGGGATTTCTGGCCCGATTCATAGTAGAGGCTAAGCAGATCCCAAAGTTGGCCGATGGGGTGAAGCTGAACGCGTTCTTATCTGCCCTGGAATGGGGAGCTTTCTTCAAGCACCTTATTCACAAGGGTCCCCAGACGTTTGTGAAGGCTGAGGCCGTGGCGCAAGCATACATCGTAGCCGAAGAAGCCAACGACGTGAAGAGGCCAGAAAAGGACGAGAACTCCAACCTGAAGGCAGTGGAAGGGAAAAGAAAGGACGGGAACTATCCAGGTCCCCAGACAATAAAGAAGCCACATAAGTCCGAGTAGGTCGTTCGGAGGGAGCCCAGGCCAGTAAATCTCACTCCCCTGAACGACACCCGTACTAACGTCTTGATGCAGATTCGGGACGAGAAATTTCTGAAGTGGCCCAAAGTACTAAAAAATCTAGAAGGTGGCGATCAATCAAAATACTATTATTACCATCGCTGCGGAGGTCACAGTATGGAGGACTACTGGACACTGTAGAAGGAGATCGAAGAACTAATAAGGAGGGGTCACCTCAACCGTTTCCTGCAAAGACTCGGACAAGATTTCGGAACAGCAAGTGATGTAAAGGCTGACCAGCCTAGGAACCGAGTGGCCGTGGGGGTTGTGAACATAGTATCAACTCACCTGGCCTGTGAAGATGCCCGGGAGATCATCGCAACAAAGAGACCAAGCATAGGAAGTATGGATGAAGTTATTAGCTTTAGTAATGAAGATATGGCCCATGTAACTTTCCCTTACTTTGACACCCTGGTTATAACCGCACTCGTTTCAGATTGAGCAAATGACTACCAAATGAAACGAGTCTCTATCGACAATGGAAGTTCATGGAATTTACTTTATCTTGATACGTATTTTAAATTGAGACTTAAGAGAAATCAAATAAGTGCAGCAGAAGAACCTCTCTACAGATTGAACAATGAGCCAGTACTAGTTCAGAGTGTCATTCAGCTGGAAATCATGCTAGGAACATACCCGAGGGCTGCGTTTAAGGTCCTCACCTTCTTGGTCGTGGACCTCCCATCAGTTTACAATGCAATCCTCGGATGCCCTTACTTGACCGCTTTCAATGCTGTCACTTTCATCCCACATCTAAAGATGAAATTTCTGACTCTATTTAGGATTGGGGAGGTCCTCAGAAACCAAGCTACCGAGCGGACATACTACTTGTCAAAGTCGCACAGACACCTCTTCCCCAACCTCTAGAAGACATTGACCTACGAGATGAAGCAACACTACGGCAGGCACAATCCGGAGAACCTATTGTCCGAGTCCCACTGGATCCTAGAGACTTAGAGAAGTACGTCCAGATAGGGAGCTCTCTGCCTCAGACCGTCCGAGACCAACTTATCAGTTTCCTGCGGAAGAACTCAGACATTTTTGCCTAGATGCCAAGTGACATGCCGGGATCTCCAAAGAAATAATGATCCATAAACTGGGCTTAAACCTTCGTCACAGACTCATCAAGCAAAAGCACAGAAATTATTCAACAGAGAAATTGGTGGCCATACGTGAGGAAGTGAAGAAGCTCCCGGATGTTGGATTCATCCGAGAGGTGCAATACTCGGACTAGCTATCGAATGTGGTCATGGTAAAGAAGAATAATGGGAAGTGAAGAATTTGCGTGGACTTTACGGACCTCAATAAAGCATGCCCCAAGGACAGCTTTCATCTGTCCAGAATTGATCAACTTGTAGACTCGACGTTCAGCCATCAACTTTTCAGCTTCATGGATGCGTACTTGGGTTACAACCAAATAAGAATGAGCTCCAAAGACGAGGAGTATACGTCATTCATAACAGACCAAGGACATACTGTTGCAAAGTCATGCCCTTTGTCCTCAAGAATGCAGGTGCAACTTATCAGCGGCTCATAAATAAGATATTCGAAGGCCAGATCGGACGGAATGTAGGGGTCTATGTGGACAACATGCTCGTCAAAAGCAAAACGACCGACCACCACATCTAAGATCTGGACGAGACATTCAGTATGCTCCAAGCTCACCAGATGAAACTCAACCTAGCCAAGTACACATTTGGAGTAGCATCTGGGAAGTTCCTGGGTTACATTGTTTCACACCGAGGAATTGAGGCGAACCCAGAGAAGATCAAGGCCATCTTTGACATGTAGTCTCCTCAGTCAATAAAAGAAGTCCAGAAGCTAACTAGGTGAATAGCTACTCTCTCTCGCTTCTTGGCCGAATTGGCAGAGAAGCACTTGCCCTTTTTCAAGGTTTTGAGAGGAGCGGAGACCAACGGCTTTCAGTGGAATAATGACTGAGAGGAGGCGTTCCAAGGACTCAAAGACTATCTGTCGAACCCTCCTCTCTTAGCTTCTCCCCAGCCAAGCAAGGAGCTATGTTTGTACCTCGCTGTGTCCGATACGGCCCTGAGCTCAGTGTTGTACGACAGCAGTATAACAGGCAATAACTTGTGTATTACGTGAGCAAGACCCTGACTGACACAGAGGCTAGGTACCCTCACGCGGAGAAAATAGCTTTGGCATTGGTGTATTCCGCTCGGAAGCTTAGACCATACTTCCAAGCGCACAAAGTAGTGGTCCTGACCAATTAGCTATTAAGAGCGATCCTACAAAAACCCAAGATATCATGATGACTGGTCAAGTGGGCCATTGAGCTGAGAGAGTTTGACATAGAGTTTTGTCCGAGGCCAGCATTAAAAGGTCAGGTCCTGACGGACTTCATTGTTGAGACAGCAACCTTGGCCCTTGGTGATCAAGACCATCGTAATGCAAATGAGCCGAACGAGGCAACAACATGGACACTGCACATTGACGGCTCCTCAATGAAGGATGGTTGTGGAGCTGGTGTTGTATTGCGAACGCTTGAGGAGTCGGAGATAAAATATTCAATGACCATTGGATTTTCAGCAACAAACAACGCCACGAAATACGAAGCATTGCTAGTGGGACTCCGGTTAGCCAAGGAATACTCTACCAAAAACTTGGTTGTCCACAACAACTCCGAACTGGTCGTTAACCAAGTCCGTGGACATTTCGAGGTTAAAAGCCTACAACTTTCTAAATACCTCTCGAAGGTCCAAAGCTTGACTGCAGACTTTGAGAAGGTAGAATTTATCCACATCCCAAGAGAAGAGAACAGGAATGCCGACATGCTGACAAGGGCAGTAGTATCCGGAGACCTAGAGCAGCATGCTTGAGGGATGCAAGAAGTTCTACACAAGCCAAGCATCAAAGATCCCGAGCCAGAAGTGATGCAAGTTTTGAATACCAACACTTGGATGACTCCCTACTTGAGATATTTGTCCGACGGGATATTGCCTGAGAACACGAACGCAGCCAAGAAGGTGAAGAAGACAGCGGGTTGGTACACTATCATGGGCGGTCAATTGTACTGGCGCGGGTTATCAGCCCCTTACCTACGGGGTTTCATTCCCGATGAGGCAGATTACGCTCTCCAAGAAGTACAACTTGGGATTTGTGATTCCCACATTGGGGGCAAGAACCTCGCCTTCAAGCTCATGAAGCAAGGGCAATATTGGTCAACTATGAAATACGACGCCATGAACTTCGTGCATAAATGTGAAAATTGTTAACTCCACGGTAACATGGCTCACCAACCCCACATTGAACTTCGAGTACTGCAATCACTATGGCCCTTTACTCAATGGGGGCTAGACATAGTTGGACCTCTTCTGACTGTAGCAGGGCAAAGAAAGTTCCTGATCGTTGGGATCGATTACTTTATAAAATGGGTCGAAGCTTTGCCACTAGCAAAGATAATAGAACAGAATGCCACGGAATTTGTCCGACAGAACATTGTGTGCAGGTTCGAGATTCTCGAGTGCATCGTGATCGACAATGGAACCCAATTCACTAGGAAACAGTTCACTAAGTACTATACCAGCAAAAGGATCAGGTTGGTCCACACATCGGTCACGTATCCACAGAGCAACGGGCAAGTAGAGGTCACGAACCGCACAATCCTACATTGACTCAAGACAAAGCTGGAGCACTCCGGAGGCTCATCATATAGAACAACGATGAGAGAGCCTACAAGAGAAACACCCTTCAGCCTGTGCTATAGGGTAGAAGCGGTCATCCTAGTGGAAGTCGGACTTCCAAGTCTTTGAGTCAAGTGCTATGACCGGAGTAGAAACGATCAGAGATTTTGTAAGAGTCTCGATCTACTCGAGGAAGCACAAGACCTTACAAGGCTAAGAATAGCGACGTACCAACAGAGAGTAGCCCAATACTATAACAAAAAGGTGAAGACACGACTGTTCGAAACAGGGGACTTAGTATTGAGGAGCATAGAGGCCACGGGTAAAAATACTAACCTGAATAAACTCTTCTCAAATTGGGAAGGGCCATTTTTGGTGTTGGCCATCCTTAGTCTCGGCCATCATTCGAAATGGGGCCTATAAATTGCCCACCCAAGAAGGCAAGCTAGTCTCTCAGATATGGAATGCCGCACACCTCAAAAAATACTATTAATAAATGTGTGCAAAGATGACCAGGTAAGGCAAAATACATCATCCGATGTGCTTGTAACATGTTTCATTGATATGATAAAGTTCCTTCTCCCTTATTTCCTGTCTTGCACTTCATTGGATGTTTACATATCATCTCATTAATTCACAAGACCTAGGCTGCGCCTAAGTCAAATGAAAGCAACCCTTTCACTTGCTCTAAAACTAGATCGTATCTAAGCGGCCCAAGAGGTCAAACTTAAAACTCGACTATGTCCGAACGGCCCAGGAGGACGCACTTAAAACTTGGCTATGTCCAAGCGGCCCAAGAGGTCAAACTTAAAACTTGGCCACGATGCCAAGCAACCCCAGAGGTTGGACTTAAAACTTATAACTCAGCAAATTTACAATCAGCTCTCAAAAGGTCATAGCTAAAAAGAAGTCCCCTACTGCTACTACTGCTGTCCTCGAGATCCGAAAGACCCTGCCTGCCCTGAAGATCCTGGCTGCCTAAGAGTTTCGGAACGGTTTGATGGTCCAGGCCTGGAAGGGCTGGGAGACTTAACCCTTCTTGGGAGACCATACAAGTTGTCTGAGCATGTAGCACTGGCATTTTGAGGATCGAACACAACCATAGGAAATTGTGGGCGCAACAGCCTTATCACTCGGTGGCACAGGTTGATACCATCCCAGTACTTGCCCTCCAATGCCGATGCTATATACATGGCCCTCATCGAAGTTCTCAGCACCTCCTCTAGCTGGAAGTTCTTGTCCCAAAGAAGCCCGTACTGAACCTGTTGAAGCTTCAACGTATCCTCGAGGGAGCCAATTTTCCTCTTGGCCTCAACAAGCTCCGCCTCCAAGCATTTGTTGGCCTCTCCAGTGGCCTTGAAGGACTCCAACTCAGAACAAATTTAGGTGACACCACCATTGAGCCGCCTAATGTTCCCAACCAGCTCTTGAAACTGTAAAGGAAAAACAAGCCGTTAAAGCATAAGTGCAAGGAAACAAAAAGCTAAAAGGTTAAAAGGAAGGACAAAAGATTACCTAAGAGACGAGAAAGCCACTAGCTGAGCTCTCCTCTCTAAGGGCCTCAAACTCTTATGGCTCAGCAGCAGGCACCACAAAAATCTCAAACCTGGTCTTGGACGTAGGGGCATCTCCATCAAAATCAAGGACTGAGGGCTCAGCAACTCCAAAAAGCTCTGCAACCCCAGTCTCAGCTTCTTCAAAACTCGAAGCCCCAATAACGTCCTCGACCAAGGACTCCTCTCGGACCTCAGGAGGAATCATCATTGGGCTGTAGACTTGGATTGCAAGGCATAGAAGCTCAGCAGTCTCTACGGAAAGCAGCTCAGCAACATGACTCTCCTCGGCCTCAGCAGCATCAACAGTAGTCGTCATCGTCATCATCATCGCTACTTCCTCAGCCTAAGTTGCCTCAGCCTCCCTCACAGCCTGTCCCCCATTAGTGTCCTCGGGTGGATTATCAATTCAGTCCGAGACCTCATCAGTAAACTCAGAAAGGATGTTAGGCGTTGGCTCATCAAGAAAAAGCTGGGCAACAGGTGGCTCCGCGGGCTAGCCCACAGGCCTAGAAGGCTGCCCAGAGAACTCAACTGTGGTTGAAGGTCCGACGCCTTCAGCCTCTCGGACTGACACCACCTGTGGAGGACTTGACCTCCTCACAAGTGGAGCTATAACAGCATCATCATCATCGGACAAGGAAGGCGCAACAGTGGTCACCGGACGCTTCAAAGTTTCAGTCCAATGACTTTTCTTTCGCCGCTCGGACGGCTCCTCAATCCTCAGAGATCTCTCCTTTTTCTTCAACTTCTTTGCAGAAGGGGCAACAGCAGCTGGGACATTAGAATCCTCGGATTTAGTCCCCCACTTGGCCTTAGCCAAGTACTCGAGCCGTAACCAGATATTCTTCTTATTCTCATTGAAGGTGCCAAGGTTGGTTATTACCAAATCTATAACCTCCTTTGCAACCTCTCTCCTCCTTGGAGGCGCCCGACCAAGCTTGTGCGCCACATTTCCCCAAGCAGTGGAGAGAGCCTAGTTCTCTCA
The DNA here is from genome assembly GCA_025585075.1 of Nepenthes mirabilis. Taxonomy (NCBI): domain Eukaryota; kingdom Viridiplantae; phylum Streptophyta; class Magnoliopsida; order Caryophyllales; family Nepenthaceae; genus Nepenthes; species Nepenthes mirabilis. The sequence goes on from JAODPA010099662.1 coordinate 13,865, forward strand.
GACTCCCAGGAAGAAGAATTTATCATTCTACCTCTTGGTGGAATTTGGATTTTCACTACTCATAACAGCAAAATCTAGACATGGAGTAGCAACTATCCAGTCCAAATTATGAGTAAAGCGAAACATCGTCTTCACCATCGACACCTCAAGCACTTTATTATAACGTACAAAAATACAAAGTGATACAAGATACCTGATGGCGTTGGGTTGCAGTCTCGCAAACGGAATTTCGAGTTCTATCATAATGTGACACAGCTCCAGTGGGACAGGAAAACGAAGCCCACCCTTGAGATGGACTTCGTAAAAGATGATAAACCCATCGGGTGGGCTACAAGCCCTATCGTGGGGCTCAGGAATCACCATCGCCATCGAATCATGAATGTCATACTTCACACGGATGGCATCCAGACCGACCAGAGAGAGAGAAGAGGCGATATCCTTAACTCTGGCCGCCATTAAGGCTCAAAGAAAAAGCACAGAGTAAACGAGAAGAATAAAGTGTGGGGGAGCACAGTCAAGGATTCGAGAGAAACTCCTTAGGTTGCGTGGTGAAATGAAAATGAAAGCAATGAACAATATTTGAAAATAGTAGAGAATCAAAAAGGCGCGCACCATCATTGCCCTTGCTACACATCAATTTCCCGTATGCTGACAGAGGTAGTGGGCCTCATGTTTCCAAGGCGACGTCAATCTCATTGAACGCGCATTTAATGCGCTTTAATGGCCCAAATTGCAGTGCAAGCCAGTGTCTCGGACTCCAAGAGGGTTCTCGGATGCACCTTCATCAAAACCTGTGATCCCAATAATATCGGAGGACATCTTTGGATCTCAGACAAATATGCGAAGACGTCTATCACTTAAAAATGCCCAGCAGTGCCTAAAATCCAAAATTTTCTCGAACGTTCTGGCCAAGCTGTTGACCTCAAAATTCCCCACACGTTTTAGGCAGACCATAAGTCTCGGCGAGTTCTCGGACATTTTGGTCACTTTTGGTTCTAACCACATCTTGAACATTCACGAGAGAGGGGAATAAATGCCAACCCCGAGCAGTGGCTAAGCAACGCCACGAGGCAAAGGCACGAGCGAACTTCTAGTGGAGAGAACTTTCACGCGAGACTTGTTCACGTCCAATGGACATGCCAAAGGGCTGAAGTACTCAAACCCTTTGAAATTCAGACCTGTTGGCATGGGGAGTTAGTAATAGGTATTGATACCCGATGCCCATTTAGAAGATCAAACCTCGTGGGATTGGACTTTGATATCACAGAGACCCAATAGGCCCAAGAGGTCTAGGCAACAGGGTCAGCCCGTGCAAGATAGTGGACTTAAAGTCCACTCAGGCCTGTGGACTCAAGGATGGGCCCCGAACATCATTACGACTGTAAAATCAACCCGCCAGAGATTTGGTGGCTGACCCTATCAGGCTACAGAAGGAATGATGGCCTGCAGGGTATGTTCGATCACTGCAAAGGTGACGCCACGTAAAGTCAACCAGTACGCACGCAACCTCATTGACACAGTAAATTGGATTGGTGGAGTTGGTGGCAGGATCCTCTGTATACGCCAGTGCCACGTGGACACCCCACAAAGGAAGACACAACTACTATAAATACATTAACTGTCTACCAAACGAAGGATCCCAACATTTATACTTGTAGCTACTATACAGAGAGAAAAAGGAAAGAGAAAATGCCTGAGGGTAGTCTGTTACTCCCCTGTAATCTTTTCCTCTCTTGTAACTAAACACAATAGTGAAGCAAGTTCTCGGACAAAAATCCCGTGATTTTTCCTTCTCATTTAAGAGAAGATTTTTCACGTAAAAACTTCGCGTGCCTTAGTCCTCGTATTCTTTCTCTCTACTTCATCTCACTCTTATTGTAGCGCGCGTCTTACCCGAGTACTTAGAAATGATCTACGGAATCAGCTGGATCCTCGGCTGTACAAGTATGCAAGATTCGAGAATGCAACAGGATTCATTTTCTTTGTTTTACACAAGGTAAGAACACAAAGAGCCATCGAGTAAAATATTTGTCCATCTACAAAATAACGTCCGATATATTCTGGTATCAAGCAACCAAATATTGATATTTTCAGATTTCCCTCTAAGTAATCGTATTCTGCTTTGCAAAAGAAAAAATTGTATGCCTATACTAATACATCTCGTCCAATACGGCTGCAAACAATAAAGGGGTAATTGTGTATACATTTGACCCTTTCAATAGCCTGCAATGCAGAAAGCCCTGTGCATTATACCACCTTCTAATTACAAAATACTTGGAACAATGCAAGCAAAATACTAGCATTGCAAAAAGACCATGACAGAAACTCTGATAATATTAAGATAATTAAATGAATGAAAAAGAAATGTCAAGGAAGACTCTATACTGTATAAATTGGCATTAGTTGATTCATGTTTATAAGCGTAGCATGCTGAGAAAGAAATCTAGATCCATTAAAAATCAACTAACAAGCATGGACACTGACACACCAACAAATTGCTCTTTTAAAATATGAGGAAATAATAAGTTGGAGATACGTTAACTAAAATTTGTACTTAGTTTATAGATATGAAAAATAAATAATTAATAATATTACCTTATATTAAAATAGCAAAAAATATATATTTTTGTTTATTCATCCAAGTAATTTCATGGGAAGAAACATTATGTAATTGAGCTAATATAAATGAGTTATGTTTCAACATGTATTGCAAGATGAAAAAAAAAAAAAAGATGATAATAAGGGCTTAGGTACTTAATTGTTTCTAAATTAAAAAATTATTCTAATTTTCTTTAATTTATATCAAAAACCCTTTTTAAAAAAAACTATAAAACAATCTCACTATCCAAAACATGTTAGAACGTACTATAAAAAAATAAATTATTTCAACATTTGTCAAAATATATCTGACAGGCGTCGATGCCCAACACTAGTCTAGCATAAGTGTCGGCTTATTAGCAAACCAAGATACCATCTCACCTCTATCATTGCTTCTTGCCACCTTCCCTGGTTACAAAGGCAGCATGCTAGCTCATAATAAACACTGGCTGTTCCAATTATTCCCCTCCTCTCCATATCTCTGACAGCATCAATGGCTTCATTGATTTTTCCTTCCTTCCAAAAGGTTCTAACAATAACTAAAATTATATGCCAAGAATAAGTAAATCAATCACACCAACATACCCGCAAAAGAAAATAAAAAAATAAAAAAAAAAACAAATACTTACTCTTGTACGTAAGAGCTTTTGGAGCTTCTCCATTTTTTCTCATTTTCTGAAAGAGCTCATGGACTAAGCCATACTTTCCCGAATATAGCATAACCTGCCATTGCTCCCATCAGTGCGTGCAAGAAGATATAATTTGATGATAATTAATCAATAACCAGGAATAGTATATCACAGCCAAAGGGAACCATCTTTCTGAAGGAAATACAATAAAAACAGTCGTGAATCATATCATCAAATATTAGTCCGAGTTCTACTCTTCATTTGAGGGCAGCAGGAAAGACAGCCTTTATATTAAACATTAAGATCAAGAGTGAGAAACATAGATGAAAATATCAACCTGATATGTATTAGTATCAGGCCTCACTGATACTGATATTTTCCGATACTGTAATAATATCGCGATATGTTATCGTATTAACAATATATTGAGATATATTAGATGATACACGTGATTTCCTATTAGTTTACAATTCAAAAATTCTTTTATTCCGATAGATCCAATAACAATATATATTGTCTAATACTAATATGGTTGTGAACAATATCGATACAAATATTTTCATTCATGGACAAATAAAGCCAGGTTCCAAAAGGCATACTATGCGAAGATCAAAATTCAAACATATAATTGCTTACATCTTTATGGAACCCTAATCATTCTTACCTTGAACTTCATAATCATAAGCACTCTAAAACAATAACATTGTTCAAAATTTGGTTTTGCCAAGCTCAAACAACATTTGATTTTTATCTATGATCAAGTGTATATAGTATCAGAAATCAAAAGGGTGCATCACATGCACCAATGGAATGAATATCAGCCTTAATATTAGGTCTCTAGATACTGATATTTTTTAATACTACAATAAAATCATAACATGTCATCTTATCGCTGATACACCTGACATTTTTGATATATTCGCTGATGTTTATCCCTAGGTTTCAATTTCCCAAAAAAACATTTACGTTCAATAAATCCAATACACCTGATGTCAATAGGGTTCATCACATGCACCATGAATGATCTTTTCTTCCTGTTCAAAGTTCCGTACGTGTGTTTAACTAAATTCATACCTATCTCCAGTATCTAACTCATATTCCATGTATAAAAAATTACAATCTTTAAGACATCACATATTGAAAATTTTCTGTCCTTTTTAATGGATTTTTCTGGTTTCCTGCTCCCCTCCACTCTTGCTTCCTCCTTCTATGCATAGAAATGAGGCAACAAAGAGATTGCAATCAATTACCTCCATTGCAAGTCCATATGTTGCATTGTTAGGTTTTAAACCACCCTTCCTCAATTGCTCAAACACCCAAGAAACACCCTTCCACTGCTTAGATGGGACACAAGCATTCAGTACCTACAAAATAATTTCGGTAGAGATAAATGTAATCACCAATTAGCAAACTTATCAATCTATTAATGCTGATAAAGATAATTTCACCTACAGAATTAAATACAACCACATCGGGTCGAAGGATGGGGTCCCAGTTTCTCAGATGCACGTTTTTAATTCTTCTAGAAGGTTTTTGCTTCATGGATTCAATGATGTTCACTAGTTCTTTGAGAAGTCCAGCTTGGCCAAGTGTGACAGCAATGCTGTGGTACGCAGCCATGTCAGGATAGATGTGGCAGTCGCCCTGAAAAACTTGAAGTGAAGAACTCATTCAATTGTCTTTTAGAACTTAAAAATGGCTTCGAAATATTAAATTGAACAATGAATATTCAAGTACACGCATCAGCTTAAAAATTTGAAGAGCTTCTTGGGGCCTTCTTGCTTTCCCGAGAACTGCAAGGAGCTTCGTGTATACAAACCTATGAAGACAAACACTAACTAAGAACACTTTGATCAAGATGGGAAACTAAGAGAAACGGGTCATAAGCTACAAAGAGGGTGAGCCTGAGTGCAATGCTAAGACTGCTGTAACAAAATACAGCATAAATTTGATCTTTCCAAACCCCACAACGCGGGAGTCACTAGGCAGCCACTTTTTACATTAGAAGCTACAAAGACAAAAGATTCTAGCATGCACCATGACTTTACATGATGCAACCTAAGCAAAAATGGGCTTGAACAGGCACAACAGCGAATGCACCGACAAAGTTAAAATAGAGGAAGAAAGAATGCGTGCGGTAATCTACACGATTCAGCTCTTGGGCTAGTCACCCATGTTCAGGGCTGAGGGTGGAGATGATGTTCAAATCTAATACACCTGAACTTTCTTTCTTTAGATTGGTAACAGAAAAGAACATATTCAACAAGACAACAAGAAGAGAGTCCTCCATTGACAAGAGTTAAAACCTCATTCAAAAACAGTCCCTATATGAAATAACCACCAAAAATCCCAATGGCACAAAAATGAAAATAACAACCAGAGCCAAAGTAAACAAATCAAAATCCACTCTTGGTTCTTTTCCTATCATCATAGTTTAAATTGTATTCTATCTCTTTGAATGCTCTTTCTTCCCACCCTTGTAATGGCATTTTGATGCCCAAGAGTTAAAGTGTTTGTGGTATTGAGGGCTGGTCTAATGTTGGCATAAAGCATGATTGTGGAATCAGGACTTACATCATTTGTTATTTGGTTATTATATCGTTTTAGATTAGAGGGCTACGGGTGTCTTGCAAAGAGCTTGGACGTGATCGCTGGTAGAGGCTTGGCCTATATTTTGTGATTATTACTCTTGTAGTTAGATCGTCTTCATATTAGTTGTGTTTTTAGTATTAAGGGTTGGTCAGATATCGGTGTACAACATGGCTGTGGAATCAGGACTTGGATCATTTGTTATTTGGTTATTATGTTGTTTGGTTTGTGTTGGATCCATGGCTGGTTGTACAATCGTTTTGTTACTCTTTCCTTATGAGTTTTTGAGCAGGTTACGACTATTTATTTGTCCAGATGAGCAGTCCGGAGAGATCCTACGAATGAGTGACATTATAATCGTTTATTATCATTGTCAATGCCGAGGTTATATGAATATTTGGTCAGGTCATGCCTGAATTTGGGTATTGGGTTGGATGCCATCCTTAATTGGGATTTTATTTTTCGATTTATGATTATCATTATATATTATTAGGACTGACTTTGATTCGGATTCATGACCCCAAATCTTGCCAATTAAGTCACATCACAATATTGTTGCCCTATCGAAAATATGAGACTAATAACAATCCATATCGGCCAATATTTTTATCTATGGAATAATGATGACCTTACCCTCCAGAACCACCACACACCTAAACAACTCAGTGTCAAGAGTACAATTATTCAGTTCTTTGCTCCTCTATGTCTCTTTTCCCTTTTCTTTATTCTCAACCAATTAACCAAGTGACAAACATGCGGAAAGAAACTTTTCCGTTGATCAAATCTAGCAAAGCAAACAAACTTGTTGAAAGAAGAACACAAAACTTACCTGCTCTTGTAATTTCTATATTCTTTGTTACTATACACCCATTCCACAACATCCATCGCCTGCCTCCAACTCCCCCGATCACCGAGCCCTCTGAGAATCTTAAGCAGCTGACCTTCAGTAAAATGCAAGCCCCCTTGCTTCATCATCCTCCGAAATTTCCAATCCTTAAGAGTAATCTTACTCACGCTAAGCCTGTATCACAAAATCATAAACCAATTAAACACCCACATTCATCAGACGAGTAAAAGAAAACAGATGAAAATTCATTTTCCCAGCAAAATTAACTAACTTATCAACAAGGAATCGTATTGCCTCAGCATCCCCACGACGACGCAATGTAGGTGATCCGCTTCCACTTCCTTTCGATAGCATTCCATCTTCCAAATCAATATCATCATTTAAAAGAAAAGAAAATGCTTCACGCTTCCTGCCTTCAAAAATTTCACCCAACTCTCTCAAATGCTCGGAATTCAAAGTTTCTCCTCTGTACTCTTTGCTCCCAGTCGCTAATTCCCCCAGTTTCGATCTCTCCAATCGTTCCCACGGCCTACCCACCATCTTAGGGGCTGGGATTTTGGATTTTGCTTTCTGAATTTCGTTGAATTCTTTGAATTCACGAGCGATGGTCTTGAAATGTAATTCTTCAGCTAAAGTTTGGATTTGGGATTCGGAGAGGGGTTCCGTTTGTGATTGGGTGGCGAGGCGTTTCGATTTGCGGAGTGTTTTCAGGTGGTGTTTTTTGCGGAGAGCGCGGATGATTTTCGGCGTTGGGTCTATTAAGCCTTTCTTGAGAAGCCTTTTCTTGATTTTCTCGGTGAGTGGGTCGGGTGATGGAGGAGGATGAGGCGGATGTCCGGCTGAAGCTTCCATGGTTTTGCGAACGGTGGGCGGAATAAGCGGCGAAGGAGTAGTGGAGGGTTAAGCGAGGTTTTTCATGGATATGGATTGGCTCCTCTCTCTAACGTCCCTTAACCCAAACTGTGAGAGAAAGATTGAGATATTTTTAAATTTATATATATAATATCATTACCTAAAATTATA
>JAODPA010099673.1:0-21549 GCA_025585075.1 Nepenthes mirabilis
AATATTGATTTAAATTGTATTTTTGTTAAGATTATACTTGAGGTTTGATAAATTTGTACTTAAGCCTACATAAACTTAGTTTGTGATTGCTATTTTTTCAATTAATTAACCCTTCATAAACATTATTTCGTTATATACAACAAAATATGAAAAAAATTTAGAATGCAATTCAATTTTAATGTAATTATGGGAAATACAATTTGGACATCTGAAACATTTGGTACCTAAACATATTGCCAATGCAGCCTATACTGAAATGGTCACAAACGATATTGATGCCGGTATAGATATTTTAATCCATTGCTAAAAGGGACTGTCTTACTACATACAATTAAAATGATTCAGGTAGAAAATGAGTGGTAGTGGATGAAAAATCCGGAGAACACCACCCCTCATCCAAAAAAATGAAACAACAAAGGGCAGAGCATAACAGCTGTTGTTGTGGTCATTTTTGTATATTTTCCTTTTCTGTGGAGAGGGGAAGGGGTATTAAGAAAATAGAATTGTATCCCCTGGGATAGAAATTGATGGGTGTTGATACCAAGGGCCTAATGAGAAAATCCACTTCCATAAGTTTGGCCGATATATCAAGGAGGCCTAAGAGGCTGATTTGGCTCAATAAAGGGACCCCTCCGACAATAAGGAATGAGCTGAAAACAACTGCCAAGTGGTTTTCCCTTTTTCATCTCAATGATCTCAGATGCCAGTTGAAACCATAACATGGATAGAATTCTATCAATTCAACAATTTTCTAGCCAGTTTCTTGGGCGGATTTCCTGGACGATTTCTTAGACACTTGACTGAAAAAATTAACTACCCCATAACAACTATTAAAGGACCTTCTTTTCAACAAGAAAGGAGGGAGGAACAAAGAAAAAGCTCATAAGACTCTCTGGGAAGAAACATCTCTCTTTCTCTTTAAAACGCTTTCAGAAAAGTGTAAGCTCCTATATAAAGTTAATTCAATTTTCAATTTGCATCCTATTTCTCCCTTATAAAAGGAAGATACTGACTTGAGCGTCGGAGGATATACTGGGAAGCTAGTCTCGCCAATTCTTTGATTGTGTTGCACAAGATTCAGATTTGAACATACGGAGACTGAACCTACTTCAGATAGCATTTGGATCCCTAATCCGTACAGCAATATGGATCCGATGACGCAACATCGGCGCCGTCTGTGGGAATAAACTAAAAGTCTGATTAACACACTTTCAGTAATTACAGTATGGTGAATACTAGAGTACAAGTCAATACCTCAGTCAGAGATACTACTTCATGTGGCAATCGCCCTCTTGTGGGCAGTAGGATGGACAACCATCCTGATCTATGTATACGAGCACTTGCAATGAGGATGGATGACATCTCTAAAGCTGTTCAGACCATTTGCTCATGATTGGACGAGCGGCCGAAGGGGGCGCCATCCTCGGCCTCTCAAACCGCCACGTCTAGGAGAAGGAATAGGAAAAGAAAGCGCTCCTCAAAAAAGATTTGTCAGCATGACGACCCCAAGATTCAGGTTGCCTCAAGCAACAAAGTCACATTGCGACTTGAAGGTCGCTTAAGTTTTAAAATTCAGAAGGATAGCCTAAAGAGGCGAAATCCTAGATATTCGAGTGACGATCGAGAGCCCACCTGTCAGGCAAGCCCCTCTCGTAGTGAATTCTTTCAAAAGGGTCAAAGTCGTCGAGCTTCGTAGACTACACAGAACCCCCAATGAATTGAGAAATTATCTCAATGAGAAGAGGATGACAGCTCCTCCCCAAATGGAGGAGAAGGTTGAAAAGATTTGGCAATGAGTTTTTGAAGAAGACGCTGGAAGAAGAGCTACTGACCTACACAGATCACCATTTATAATAGAGATTAGGACAAGGCTGCTCTCTCACAAATTAAAAATGCCAAATATTGATTTTTACAACGGAAGTACCGATCCTATGAATTATTTGGATCACTTCCAGATAGACTTAAGCTTCCAAGGCTTAGATGAGGCAATGATATGTTAGTATTTTCTTTTGACACTCAAGGGTGATGCTACGATTTGGTTTTATGGACTGCCAGCAAATTCAATTCGATCGTTTAGTAAATTGGCAGACAATGTTCTTTCCCAGCTTGCTTCCAACCGGAGGGTAGAGAAACAATCATGGCACATTACTCGTGTGAAGTAAGGATCTGGAGAGAGTTTGAAAGGTTTTTTGTTTTAGTTTATTGCAGAGGTTAGGCAGATTTCAAAGCTGACGAACGAAATTAAGCTCAATGCCTTTCTATCTACTTTAAAAGGAGGTAGCTTTTTCAAGCATCTCGTCCACAAGGAGCCTCAGACCTTCAGAGAGGCTAAGGTCATAGCTTGGGCATATACAGCAGCCGAAGAGGCCAATGAGGCAAAAAACCCTGACTAAGAAGAGTGTACCCACCTGAGAGCGGTGGAAAGAAAGAGAAAAAATAGGAACCACCAAGGTTCCCGAGGGCCAAGAAAGTAGCAGAAATCCGAGTAGTTTGTCCAAAGAGCGTTCAGGCCTTTAAACTTGGCTCCCTTGAATGACTAATGCACTAATATCCTGATACAGATTCGGGATGAAAAATTTTTCAAGTGGTCGAAAGCGTTAAAGAACCCTAATGGAGGTGACCAATCAAAGTATTATCACTACCATTGGTGCGGAGGTCACAGTATTGAAGATTGCTGGACGCTGAAGAAGGAGATTAAAGAGCTGATTCGGAAAAGCCACCTCAACCGCTTCTTGCAAGGACCTGAACAAACTTTCGGAGGAGCAGATAATGGTGAGGCCAACCAGTGAAGGAACAGAGGGGCAACTGGGGTCGTGAACATGATATCAACACGACCGGCCTAGGACGACACCAAGGAGAATTCCAGAATGGTCGCTGCCCACAAGAAGCCAAGAGTAGAAGTTAGGGAAGAAGTCATTAGTTTTAGTACCGAAGATATGGCTCGTGTAACTTTCCCACATTCTGACCCCTTGGTTGTTACAACACTCATATCTGATGGTACTGTATACTATCAGTTGAAACGAGTGTTTATTGATAATGAAAATTTAAGAAATTTGCTTTATCTTGATACTTATTTTAAATTGGGACTTAAAAGAAGTCAGATGAAAGCAACCGAAGGACCCTTCTACGGACTGCACAATGAGCCAATACCTGTTCAGGGGGTTATTCAACTTGAAGTCACTTTGGGGACTTATCCGAGGGTTACTTCCAAGACACTCTCTTTCTAGGTAGCAGAACTCTCATCGGTCTATAATGCCAACCTTGAACGTCCTTATTTGACTGCCTCCGGTATTGTCACTTCCATTCCATATTTGACGATGAAATTCCCCACGCCATTTGAAATTGGGGAAGTCTTCGAAGATCAAGTGGCTGGACGGACATGTTATCTGTCTCAAATCACTCAGACACCTCTTTTCCAACTTGTTGAAGACCTTGATTTTCGTGATGAGACAACGTTGCTGCAAGCTCAATCTGGAGAATCAACTGACCAAATCCCTTTGAATCTCAACAATCTCGAAAAATATGTTTAGATAGGAAGTTCCCTACCTAAGCCCTTTCGAGACCAACTTATCAGTTTCCTCTAACAGAATTCGGACATTTTTGCCTGGACACCAAGTGATATGCTAGGGATACCAATTGAAATAATAGCCCATAAATTAGGCCTAGATCTCAGTCACAAACCCGTTCAACAGAAGCGAAGAAATTATTCGTTTGAGAAACTGATAGCCATTCGTGAGGAAGTAAAGAAACTGCTAGATGTTGGGTTCATCAGTGAAGTTCAGTATCCAAATTGGCTATCGAATGTGGTCATAGTTAAGAAGAATAACGGAAAGTGGAGGATACGTCTTGATTTTACAAATGTCAATAAGGCATGTCCGAAGGACAGCTTTCCGTTGTTGAGAATTGATTTGCTTGTTTACTCAACGTTCGGCCATGAGCTTTTAAGTTTCATAGACACGTACTCAAGCTACAATCAAATTCAGATTAGCCCAGAGGACAAGGAACATACGTTATTCATGATAGATCAGGAGACATACTGTTATAAAGTTATACCCTTCGAACTGAAGAATATTGTTGCCACTTACTAACAGCTTGTCAAGAAGATGTTCGAGGCCCAAGTCGGACAGAATGTGGAGGTTTATGTGGATGATATTCTCGTCAAGAGCAAAGTGACTGACCACCATATTCAAGATCTGGACGAGACGTCCAATGTCCTTAGGGCACACCAGATGAAACTCAATCCGACAAAGTGTACGTTCGGAGTGACTTCTGGTAAATTCTTGGGTTACATTATTTCACACCAAGGGACTGAAGCGAATCCAGAGAATATCAAAGCCATCCTTGACATGAATTCACCTCGGACAGTGAAAGAAGTCCAAAAGTTGACTGGAAGGATAGCAGCACTCGCCAGGTTCTTAGCCAAATCAGCCGAAAAACATTTGCCCTTCTTCAAAGCTTTAAGGGAGACCAAGACTGATAGTTTCAAGTGGACAACTGACTGTGAAGTTGTCTTCCGAGATCTTAAAGAGTATCTCTCGAATCCCCCTTTTCTAACTTCTCCTCAAAAAGGCGAGGAGTTGTATTTGTACCTCGCTGTGTCTAACACAGTTCTGAGCTCAGTCTTGATTCGACAACGGTACGACAGGCAGTGACCTGTGTACTATGTCAGCAAAATCCCAACTAATGCCGAGACCAGGTACTTTCATGCAGAGAGGATGGCTCTAGCGCTTCTGTATACTGCTCGGAAACTGAGACCTTATTTCCAAGCGTACAAAATCATAGTCCTGACAAATAAACCTTTAAGAGTAATATTGCAGAAGCTGGATATGTCAAGACGACTGGTTAAGTGAGCCATTGAGTTTGGTGAATTCGATATAGAATTCCGTCCGAGGCCAGTCTTAAAAGGCCAAACCTTAGCAGATTTCATTGTCGAAACAACCTTAACTCTAAACGCTTTAGACATTTGTGAAGTTGATGGACTCCTCAGTCCTCCAGTATGGACTTTGCATGTGGACAGCTCCTCAATAAAAGGTGGTTGTGATGTTGACATTGTCTTGAGAGCACCTGAGGGATCAGAGATTAAATACTTGATGATTCTCGGATTTCCAGCAACTAATAACGTCACAGAATACGAAGCACTACTTGCAGGACTTCGATTAGCTAAAGAATGCTCGGTCAATAACCTAGTTATTCACAGCAACTCAGAGTTGGTCATTAACCAAGTCCAAGGAAATTTTGAAGTGAGCAACCCACAGCTTTCCAAGTATCTCTTAAAGGTCCGAAGTTTGACTTCGGCATTTGAGAATGGGGAAATGGTCCACATTCAAAGAGAAGAGAATGGGAAAGCTAACTAGTTAGCAAGAAATGATGCAGATAGCTAATGCTAACAACTGGATGACCTTCTATTTGAGGTATTTGTCTGATGAGACATTACCCGAATGCTCGGATGAGACCAAGAAAGTGAAAAAGACAACAGGCTAGTATACCATCATGGACAACCGGTTATACCAACGTTGGTTTTCTACTCCATACATACGGTGCCTCACACCAAAAGAGGCTGATTACATCATCGGAGAATTGCACCTCGGTATTTGTAAATCCCATATTGGGGACAAAAACCTTACTTTAAGCAGATGAGGCAAGGGTATTATTGACCAACCATGAAATACGATACTATGGACTTCGTACGAAAGTGTGAAAATTGCCAAGTCCATGGGAACCTTACTCACCAGCCCCACACAGAACTCCGAGCTCTACAATCACCTTTGTCATTTGCACGATGGGAGTTTGACATCCTCGGACCTCTGCCGATAGCTTCCGGACAAAGGCCACACCACTAGCTCGGATAACCGAGCAGAATGCCACAAAGTTCGCCCGTCAAAGCATTATGTGCAAGTTCGATATTCCAGAATGTATTATAACTGATTATAGGACCCAATTCACTAGTAAACGGTTTACCAAATATTGTGCTAACCTAAGGATAGGGTTAGTTCATATGTTAGTTGCATATCCGCAAATTAACGGATGAGTGGAAGTTACCAACTGCACAATACTACATGGACTGAAGGCGAAGCTAGAGCATGTTGGGGGCTCATAGGTGGATGAACTGCCATTAGTTTTATGGTCATATATAATAACATTAAGAGAACCGAATAGATAGACACCCTTTAGCTTATGTTATGGGGTTGAGGCAGTCATACCAGTGGAGGTTGGACTGTCGAGTTTTGGGGTTGAATGTTTTAACTCAAATGACAATTCGCAAAGGTTTTGGGAGAACCTTGGTATGCTCGAGGAAGCCCGAGACATGGCAAGATTGCGAACAGTGACATATCAGCAGAGGGTTGCCAGATATTACGATAAGACGGTGAAAGTACGTCAGTTTGAAGTAGGGGACTTATTACTGCAAAGCATTGAGGCCATAGGTAAGAATACCGACTGGAACAAGCTTTCCCAAAACTGGGAATGGCCGTTTCTAGTCTCGGCCATCCTTCGAAATGAGGCGTACAAATTGTGCACCCAAAAGGCAGACTTGTCTCTCGGACATGAAATGCTTCTCACCTCAAAAAATATTATCAATAAATATATGACCAGTCAAAAAAGGTTAGTTGCATCATTTGATGTGCTTGTTTTACGTTTTATTAATAAAATAAATTCTTTTTACTTATTCTTTATTCTGCACTTATTTGAATGTTTGCATATCATTTCATAAAATCACATGATCTAGACTGCTCTTAAGTCAAGTGAAATAATTCCCTTTCACTTGTTCCCAAAGCTGTCCTAGAACAACTAGCAGAACTCGGTAAGGCCGAGCGACTCATTCGAAATTGGACTCTAGAACTTGACAAGAGCACCAAGCAACCCACAAGAGGTTGAGTCTTAAAACTTAGAAGGCTTAAACCGCATGAATACAGAGACCTTAGAGGTAACATCATCAGTTAACTATAGTCAGTGGGTCTGGACACTTCACTCATAAAGGATAGAACATCCGTATGATGTGTCCAAAAAAGAACCTAACCTATAATCAATCCAAGGAAAGAGAAAGAGAGAAATTGAATTAAAGAATAAATTTTATTCATACAATGAATGTACAGTTAAAAAAAATTTAAGTCCCGGAAGATCTTGGCAGAGAAGGATCGAGAATTTCATCCTCTTTTGGACGGCCAATTAGGTTTGCTTTGCATTGGGCACTGGCATTCCTCGAATGAAACAGAGAAAGAGAAAACTTTGGAATCAATATCCTTATTACACATTGGCAGAGTTTGATGCCGCCCAAATACTTTTGCTCCAATGCAGATCTGATATCCTCGACCTTTATTGAGGCCTTGAGCTCGTCCTCTAACTGAAGATTCCTGTTCCGAAAGAGGGCATGCTGCTACTGCCGGGTCTTCAGCGAATTCTCAAGGAAAAAATCTTATTCTTGACCTCAACAAGCTCACGCCCTAGACGATTTGCACGCTCCTATAAAACGCGGAAGGTATCCAAGTTTACACAAAATTGGGCGACCTTATCAATACTTGGAGTAAATCAGCCAACCAACTCACACAGCTGTAAGAAAGAAGTTAGTCAGTAGAGCATTGTTCCAAAGTGAAGGAACTAAACGTACCATGGAAAAATACCTTAGAAAATGGAGAGCTCCTTGATGAGCCTTCCTCTCTTTGGGCTTTAGACTCCAATCGTCCCATCATCTGAGCCGCGTCCGCCTCAGCAACGACCTCCTCGACCTCAGAAGCTTCTACAATTGCCTCAGACGCAAGAGCCTCTACCATGACCTCGGACATAGGGGTTGCTTCATGGATGTCCAAGACTGGAGACTCAGCTGTTTCAAAATGCTCCTCAACCCCAATCTCCATTCAAGCCTCATATGAAGCCTTTGACATCCCCATGATGCCCTCGGCCATGGCCTTTTGAAAGGCCTTGAACAGAATATTCCTTTCTTCAAATATTTGGATTACAAGACAAGGGATCTCAAAAATGGCCACCTCGGTTGCCCTTATTACTTCCTCGGCCTCAACACTCTCGACCGGTACCTCAGTTGCCTCCTCGACTGGATCTTCTGTTACATCGTCGGCCAGATCCTGAGCAACTAACTCAGAAGCCTCTTCGGTGGGAGTGACAGGGGCGTCGGACTTAGGCTCCACATGTGAAGAATAAGCATTGAGAGGAAGCCCATATATGTCCTTGGGCTAAATCAAAGTGAACAGCAGGATCGTCACCTTCTGAGGGTCCAACGTCCTCAACTCCTTCAGCAAGAGTTATACCTAACATCCCTTTCTTCCTCACAAGTCCTCCGATGACTTCATCATCATCGGGAGAGGAAACGTCAGCAGTGGCCATCAGACGCTTGGATGACTCAATCCTTTGGCTTTTCCTTATTCTGTCCGATGGCTCACTTATCTTTAGAGGCCTCTCCTTTCCCTTCATCTTCTTTTTCTAAGCTTGGGAAGGGACCTGAGCAGCTGGCCCTTCAGTTTGGGGCCCCCATTTGGCTTTTTCAAAGGCCTCAGGTGTTAACCATCGGTTCTTTTTATTCTCATTGAAAAAACCAAGATTTGCCTGGATTAGGTCAGTCAGTTTCTTTGCCGCTTGTCTTTCTTCCTCGGATGCTTCAGAACAAAAATTTGAGTTAATGCGGCCCCATTCTTTGGACAAACCCCACTCAGGGGGAACCGCGAGAAAGAAGAACTTGTTCTTCCACCTTTTGGTGGAATCTGGATTTCTATCGCTAATGTCGAACTCAGGACGGGGGGAAATTGTAATCCAATCTTGTCCATGGTGAAATCTTAAAATAACTTTCACGGCTGCGGTGTCCAAAACCAGGCCATGGCAACGAGCAAAACTACAAAGAGAAACCAAATACCTCACTGCATTGGGCAACAATCTGGCCACTGGAACTCTAAGAGTCTTCATGATTTGGTAGAATTCTAGCGCTATAGGATAATAAAGGCCACCTTTGAGATGGACTTCATAAATTGTAACAAATCCATCAGAAGAGCAGGTCCTCTGTCGTCAGCACTAGTAAGAAGATGTGTCGTCGAACTCGGGATCCTATATCAAGCTCGGATAGTGTCAACCTCCCCAGAGGAGAGGGTAGATGGAATGTCTTTCATGCCAAGCACCATTGTAGAGAGATGAAAATAGCTTGAGGAAGAATGAGGAAAGAAGCCTGCAGTCTGGAGTTCAAGAGGGATTCTGAAAGGATTCAAATGAGTAGACGAAGGTTTGAAACGGCGTCATTTAAAGGGAAAATTTCAAAAGACGCACCTCATCATGGCCCGGGAAGCATAGGACAAATTAAGCGTTGAAAGCGGGCAACAATGGCTATTACGTTTTCAAGGTAATGTCAATCACATTTAATACCTCAACTAACAGTGCACGCCAGCGTCTTGGACTGGAAAAAAGTCCTCGGACAGATTTTAGTCAAGCTGCTAGATTCAAATAGTGTCCTCGAACAATTTTCCTCAGCCATCGAACTAGAGCCATATCCCCAGACAGTTGAGAGTTTGTCTTTGAAAAGAAAGCATGCCATCGGACTATTGCTATTACACCTCAGACACAGATCATGTCTTTGGACAAAAATGTCACTACTCAGACTAAGAGCGAAGGTCTTGACAAAAACTTGCCTTCGGAATTTATACCAGAAGGCTAAGCTTCAGACCTCCTAGCATGGGAGGCTAGTAATGGGCGTTGATACTAAGGGCCTAATGAGAAAGTCCACTTCCATAAGTTTGGCACATATATCAAGGAGGCCCAAGAGGCTATTTTAGATAAAGGGACCTGTCTGACGGTAAATAATGAGCTGGAAACAACTACTGAATGGTTTGTGCTTTCTCATCTCAACGACCTTGGACGCCAATTGAAACTATAATATGGACAGAATTCTATCCATTTAGCGGTTTTCTGGACGGTTTCCTAAGCGGATTTCTTGGACGGTTTCTTAGACAGTTGACAAAAAAAAGTCAATTGCCCCATAGCAACTATAAAAAGACCGTCTTTCTAGCAGGAAAGGGGGGAAGGAAAAAAGAAAAAGCTTATAAGACTCTCTGGGAAAAAATATCTCTCTTTCTCTCCAAGATGCTTCTAAAAAAGTGCAAGCTCCCATATAAAGTTAATTCAATTTCCAATTTGTATCTTATTTCTCCCTTACAAAAGGCAGATATTGACTTGAGTATCGGAAGGTATACCGGGGTGCTAGTCCTGCCAATCCTTTAACTATATTTTTGTATTGCACAAGATTCAGATTTGAGCATACGGAGACCGAATCCACTTCGGACAGTATTTGGATCCCTAATCCGTACAGCAATTCTGATCCGAAGACGCAATAGAAATCCTTTTGCTATATAAGTTAAATTATTGCACTTTGTTCTCAAAATCAGTACTAAATAAATATATATGGAAAAAGACCGAAGCACATACTTGAGCTTGCCCCTTTAAGAGTGACAATGATTGTCATTCAATTGCATAATTAGTAAAAGTAGTCAAACAGTAGAATCTCCAGCTTTTCCATGCAATATTCATACTGAAGAACACCAGAAGGTGAGCAAGGCACTTCCAATACTATTTAAAACAAGCAAAGTCATCTAAAGCGGTTTCAGGACTGCAATCAAGCACATCAATATCCATAGAAATCACGTTTTGTTTCAAGATAACTCCATGATCATGTTTCAACAAGCTGTTTAGAGATGAGAAACATACCTGTCTAGATATTGAAACTTCTGGTTGTGAATGAAATACTTTATTTCCAACCAACTTTTTAGTCCAACATATCACTGCATCAGGATTTTGCATCAAACGTAATCGGGTATTGGCTAAGCCCTGTCAAGATGAGCAGAGAATTGTCAACAACTGCATACATCAATAGCATGAAATAAAATTGGAAACTGCATAAGAAGTATAATTCAGATACAGCATGCCCTAGCTGAGGACTAAAATCAAGAACAACCTCTGTGAAACAAATAAGGAAATCCGAAAATAAAAACAACAAAAGGAAAAAAGTATGTCCTCATCTTCTCTATTTTAACTACTTCTAGCCCTGCTGACAGTTTTTTCTTTTTTTTTTTGCAATTTCATGATTAGACAGATTGAAATGTATATGGTGATCAATTTTTATCTTCCTCCCTCCCCACCTTTTGTAGATAAAGAAATTTCAACACCCAAGTGAAAGTAGCAAACAGAAACCCATAGACCCTAAGAAGTTCAGACACTGACACGGGACACAAACATAACATGATACTAACATGCCGACACCCTATTTTTCTGGAAACAAGGGTATGACACATTGGGACGTTTTAATAAAAATAGCTTGAAATTACAGCCTTTGATCGAAACCACAGCAATAGATCCATCATGATCAGATGGAGTTTACAGTCAACAGGCAGATACTCTAGATATAACGGCTGAGGTTTGGGCAAAAGGACTGGGCCGAAGGATATAGATTATGTTCGAGTGGATATGTCCATAGACTTTACAATTGAGACCGAGACAGTAGTTATGGCCGAGGTAATTGTGATTTGCAAATAAGATATCGGGCGAGGTATTAATGGCCGCGGTGGCAAAGGCAGAGGTGTTCGAGGATGACCGGCTAATGGCCGACGTACTAAGGGTCAACATGCCAAGGGCCGACATCGATGAAGATAATGACCGACGTCATTTAATGCCTTAACTGAGGAAGTTGCAAATGGTTTTTTGGGCAAGGTCGCATCAAAAGACCGAAGGCGTTGCTTAGGAGATATTGGGCGAGATGTTTGAGGCTGAGGTGTTTAAGGGAATGATGTTTGAGGATGTTAGGCTAATGGTTGAGACACTTTGAGCCGACATGCTATGGGCACGGTATGTGCTGTAGCATCTTTAATTTGACCGAGATCAGTAATGCCCTTGGCCTGGTTGCGCATATGACAGTGGGCTTCTGTTGGATTATGGCCGCGGTAACAAAAGCCTTGGGTGGACTCGTCCGACGACTTTAACTGCAGTTTTTTTGTTGAATACGGCCGAGGTTCTGATTACGGGCATTGCTTAAGGCCGATTAGCTTAAGGCTGAGGACATAAACGGCCTTGTTCCTTTTCATGCTTTGTGATTTTTTTCCTTTGTTTCCACTAGTGAGTTAGGTTTTTATTTATGTTACATGTGTGAATGTGGTACTCGGGGGATGCCCTAACCTATATTATAAATCCAAGTCGGCAAAATACTTGAAAAGAGAACATAGGTTTCTTGTAAATTCTTTTAATTTAATACAATTTCACTAATAAAAAAAAAGCATTTTAATAAAAATAATAGTTTAAGGAGGAAGGGAAAGGAAAGTACAATCATTCAATATTTCATTCAATTCATCAACACTGACTCAAATAATAGATATATGATCATTATATAGAGAATCTTATACCTAGGATAATTAGAAACAAAAATCACAATTAAATAACTTCTAATGTGAAAATAAAATTAAATCACTACTAAATTGAAAATAAAATCAAATATTTACTGAGTAAAAATCAACTCTAAGGTGGAAATAAAATCAGATTTAATTTTAAAGTAAAATCAAATTAAATCTCTACATCCATTATTTCCGCATTACACACACTCTCCAAAGTAAACACAATTAAAAACTGCACTAGAGGAATGGCTTCCTCCAACCAACAAAGGCCACCATTTCGCTACGGTCTATGTTGGGGATGATATCTCATATCAATTGAGTAAAGAGGTACCCTTGGTTTATAAATAGGGGCCTCCCATTTCTAACAATCCTCCCCAAAGTTCCGCTAATCAACCATACCCAACGTTCTAAATAGTCAAGCTAAGATAAATTTGCCAAGTTAATTGGACCAGGATTGAATACTAAGAGGACAAAATATCTCAGGTGGGCTAGGAAACACTTTTGTTGTAGATTTTCAAACTTTGTAAAGAGAGAAATGTCCCACAATGGAATTATCTATCAAAATGTTCTTAACAATTGTCTATTAATAGTGTTATATTATCTCTGAATCGCATAGGTACATTAGTGCTTGGGGCGCACAAGGCACATTTCAGGCCGACACACACTTAACATGGCATTTGAAATAAAAAGAATGAAAACACTACACATACGCATTTGAAATGAAAAGAATGAAAACGTTACACCAAACAGGATATTCTAAGAATTGTTTAGTGCCGTATATTATTTTATGAGAGTTCTGGGTTAGATTTTGCAAAAGCAATCAAACAAAACTTTATTGTATTATCATTTCCATTTGAATTTATACGGGACAAATATTGGCTAAGTGAAGTAACACACCTTAAATATTCCCTTAATATTCTATTTTCACCGGTCGTAATTTTTGAAGGCCCGTTTTTCCTGCAACTTCGCTACTAAAGGATGGTGAACATTAACGTAGCAAAAAACCCAGAACTCATTAATCCCACTGACTAAATTTTGTAAAGAAAAAACTCACCAAGTCAACACAGCTCATCATCTACACAATTAGACAAACAAAATTTACAAGTAGAGTCAATTTGCTAATATTAGCAACAAATCAAAGGACGAGTGCAAGAATGAAGTACTTGTCTGAGATCTCTAGTAGAAGGTAATAGAGAGCCAATTGCGGTTGTTGCTGGCAGACCCACTGAACCCTTCATCTTCCTCCGTAGTCAGTTCATCACTGATTCGTGTACGTGTATCTTTCCTCTTTGTGCAAGAAGGAAGCTGGTATACATGAATGGGATGTTTTGATTCGAAGAGTGAAGGAAATCGTGTGCGATAATGGTGACAAATTTGATTGGAGAGCCATCATTTTGTTACTTTATCGGTGGATTTTTTATTCCCACTTGCTTAATCATTATGGTTCGCCCCGAGAAAAGTGTGAAGCGACTGCAGTCTCCACATGGCGTGTTCATGGACCGCTAACGAAAACGCCATCGTCAGCAACTAATACGCAGCGTTGTAAATATCTGCGACCATTAACGCAGTATTTTGAGAATTTTCTTTTCGGCTTTAAGTGAGATTTCTTTTATACTCGATGCTTAGTAAACTCACGCAATTTATTGATCTTTTTACAGTTTTTTCTGGTTTTGAGAGGCTTCTTCAAGAATAAAATTACACGGAAAAACACTAATGATCAGGTGCGTTTTAAAATTTTTTTAAATATAAATAAAAATTAAATCTTACTTTAAAATTAACACTTAATTATTAGTCTTATAAACTGAAAAAAAATTTAAATGAATAGATTGTAATTTTGATTTAGATACTTTCAATACAATATGAACTCATTTTTGCGACGGGTGTAAAAATAGATGGGTAGGTCTCTAATTTTCATTAAAACTAGCTGCAAATTAAGTGTCCCACTCTGATATAAATGAGCCCTTTCATTCCATCATCTGTTTATGTGTTTTCCAATATAATTATGTCTCATATTTTCTGGGACATGAAGCAAACTGTACCATTTAACAATTGTTTGGGACATCTTAATGTCAAAATCTTTCTTTCATCTACTCTGATGGGGACGATTGAAATGGACCAATCCAAAAGGACGATCAGCTTAGGAGAAGTGCACCCCGCTAGCTCAGAGAACGATCAATATCCCAATTGACCGAAGATAACCCTCAGACGGCCGGATGCGACCCAAACTAAATATGGCCCACAACTCCGTTCCCACATACGAGAAATTACCTACCTTAACTGATCAAAATTCGGAATATTTTCCCAGTGATCACGATCTTCTCGAGAAATGAAATCTCCAACTCAACGCATCTCCCACAATGAAAACCCCAATATTTACCGCGTGCAACATCTCTAAAAGGATTAAAGGAATCCCTCCTACCGATCACGGTTGCCCTAAATAGCACCAGCATCACCTCGCCGGATGAAAGGAATCTTTTGCAGGTAGCTGGCAGCTAGCCTTACCGCCTAAATAAAAGTGGAGAGGCTCCATGGCTATAAAAAGTCATCGAGACAAACTCTAGGGACACGCCTTCTTCAGTGCTCAAATGAAAACTAGTGATCCCACCCTTGAACGAGTCCCCTTCCTCACAACATTCCCAGTAAATTCTATCTTTACATTCTTTATTTCATAAGAAGAATAACTAATTTAAGTGTTGGAGGGTAAACCGGAGTGCGAGTCCCACCATTTTTTTTAGTGTCTTATCTTTTGTTATGGTGTGTACGATCCAAGTTAAGGAGCGAAGAGATCAGGTCCCACGTTCGTTCGAACCTGAGACCCAGTGATACTCAAATCCATCGATGACTCGAATTCAAGATGCATCATTGGTTCCGTCCGTGAGAAGCCGAACAAAAAGCCTGACTACTATTTCCCCAACAAGTATGGTGAACAGAATAGCTCAAGCCAGTATTCCAGCCAAGGATGTTAACTTCCCCAACGATAACCCCTCCACGAGTAGCTGAGCGGAAGAGCAGTCAGCTCCCATCATCCTGGCGATGGCAAAGCAGTTGAATAATATGTCTCGGATGTTCTATGCGCTCTGCGCACGCCAAGGCAAGTAGACGTAGGGGGCTCCCTCCTCCTCCGTCCACACTCTGGCCTCCAAGCATGGAGGCTAGAGGAAGAAGTCGGCCAGGAGGGCACCATGTCCGAGCAACTCTGACGTCTTGGCGGCATCAAACACCAGGAGCCGCTCCAAGTTGGAAGGATGGTTGAGTCACGGGATACTGGAGGAGATCCCGAAATGAAGAAATCCTTGCTACTCCCTTGGCGAGTAAAGGCTCTTGGTCTAAGAAGGAGCTTCACACATCACTCGATCGGCTAGCGGCAGCAACCAACTAGTGCCTCCCCATTCGGCCGAACACTCAAAGTTGAAGATATACCTCAACGCAAAAAGAATTACTACCTCCTTTTAGGTAGAGGAGAAAGTTGACATGATATGGAAGTGCATGTTCAAAGGAGAAGCCGGCGAGCACTCCATCAACTTGAAGAGGTCACCTTTCATAATAGAAATCCAGACCTAGCCACTTCCTTCCAAGTTCAAAATGTCGGCCCTGGAACTATACGACGGAAGCATTGACTCCATGGATCACCTCGACCACTTTCACACTCTACTCAACTTCTAGGGACTGGATGAGGCTGATATGTGCCAATACTTCCCCCTTACTTTGAAGGGGGATGCTTGGATTTGGTTTTATCGACTGCTAATGAATTCGATTCGTAATTTTTGAGATATTGCTGATAACTTTCTATCGCAATTCACCTTCATCCGCCGAGAAGAGAAGTAGTCCTGGCACCTTACTCACGTCAAACAAAGGCACGGCAAGAACCTGAAGAAGTTCTTGGGTCAGTTTACCACCGAGATTTGGAGAATACCTAAGCTCACCGATGAGATGAAGCTAAACAATTTCATTCCACCCCTGGGACTGGGCGACTTTTTTAAGTATTTGGTACATAAGGACCCAGAAATATTCTAGAAGGCCAAATCCATCGCACGAACCTATATAGCAGTGGAGAAAGTTAATGATGTGAAGCATTTGGAACAAGTAGACTACCCCCACCATGAATTGGCATCCAAAAAAAAGGAAGAATGGGGACCATGACAATTCCCACAGAAAGTAGCCCAGGATAGAGCCAATTGTGGGGAGAGAATTCAGGCCCATGCATCTGACCCATTTGAATGATTCTCGAGCGAACATTCTCATACAGATCAAGGAGGAGAAGTTTTTGAAGTGGGAAAAGTCGATGAAGAACTTCAAGGGAGGAGATTAGACGAAGTATTGAGACTACCATCGATCTCTGGGCCATAGTACAAAGGATTGTCGGACTCTGTAGAAGAAGATCAAAGATTCGGAGATATCACCTCACTAAATTTCTGAGGAACCCAAGTTAGAATCCCGGCCCAATGGGTGAATACAGGCCAGAACAGCAACAACAAAAGAACCGAGTTGCGGTCGAAGTGATTAATATGGTGACCACCAGGCCGTCCCAGGACCCACAACCTAGACCGCCAGGAGAGGCCGAATGGGAATAAGAAGCTGAGGGTAGAAGATGACGCCATTAGTTTTAATAACGATGATATGACACATGTAATCTCTCCCATTCTGACCCCTGATTGTATCCACCCTCATTTTAGATGGTATCATCGATTACTAATTGAGACGAGTTTTTATTGATAATGAAAGATAGCACGATTTACTTTATCTTAACGCATATTTCAAACTAGGTCTAAAAAAGAGCCAACTAAAAGCGGCTAAAGAGCCACATGCTCACCTTGGGTACGAATCAGTGACTGTCCAAGGGACAATCAAGTTGAATGTCACTTTGGGCACGTACCCTAAGGCAGTGTTCCACATGCTCACGTTCCTGGTTGTTAACCTAACTTCTGTGTACAATACAATACTCGGCTGACCATGCCTAACGGCGTTCAGAACCATAACATCGATACCTCAACTGAAAATAAAGTTTCCTACGGCATGCGGTGTTGGCAAAGTGTTGAGCGATCAGATGACCTGTTGGATGTGTTACCTGTCCTAAGTCACTCAGAATGTTGTGGACAGGCCGGTCAAAGATCTAGACCATCAGTATGAAGTGACTCTATAGTAGGCACAATTCAACAAAGCCACAGACCTCATTCCCGTGTATCCAGACAACCCAGAAAAATGCATGCAGATAGGGAGCTTACTCATCGGACCCTTGCGCGACCAGTTGGTTAGCTTCTTAAGGCAGAATACAGACATCTTTGCGTAGATCCCTTCTGATATATGCCTAGGATCCCGATCGAAGCAATGGTCTACAAGTTGGATCTTAATTCTGGCCGCAAATCCATAAGGCAGAAGTAGAGGAACTTCTACGTCGAAAAACTCATAGCCATTCGGGAAGAAGTAAAGAAATTGCTAGATGCTAGCTTCACAAGGGAAGTCTAGTATCCGAACTAGCTCTCCAATATGGTTCTCATAAAAAAGAGCAATGGGAAGTGGTGGATATACATCGACTTCACTGATGTTAACATAGCATGTTTGAAGGATAGCTTCTCACTTCTAAGGATTGACCTACTGGTGGACTTCGGATCCAGACATGACCTGCTAAATTTTATGGATACCTACTCAGATTATAACCAGATCCGAATGAACCCGAAAGATGAGGAGTACACCTTCTTCATGACCAACCAGGGCACCTATTATTATAAGATTATACCATTCGGTCTGAAGAACATAGGCGCTATATACCAAAGGCTCGTGAATAAAATATTCGAAAAGCAGATCGGTTGGAATATGGAGGCGTACGTGGATGATATGCTCATCAAAAGTAAAACCACCACCAACCATAATCGTGACCTCATCGAAGCTTTTGAGGTGCTCCAGGCATACTAGATGAAGTTGAACCCCTTCGAATGTGTCTTTGAAGTATCATCCTAGAAATTCTTAGGTTTCATTATCTCCCAGCGGAGGATTGAGGCAAACTGTAAGAAAATAAAGGCCATCATGGGAATGACCCCGCTACAGAATGTGAAAGTTATCCATAGGCTTATGGAGAGACTTGCAATATTCTCCCACTTCTTGGCAAATTTTGGAGACAAATACTTCCCTTTCTTCAAGGCCTTGAGGGGGACAAAGATGAACGGTTTTTACTGGATGACCGATTGTCAAACCACTTTCAACGAGCTAAAGGAGTACCAAGTCAGCCTTCCTCTCCTGACGTCACCAAGAGAGGGTGAAGAGCTATGCCAATATTTAACAGTTTCAGATGTGACACCGAGCATCATTTTGACTCGGTAGGAGTCTGACGCGCAACAGTCAGAGTACTATGCTAGAAAAACATTGATCTTTGCCGAGATTCGCTACCCCCACATCGAGAAGATCACATTGGCACTCATCTTTTTAGCGAGAAATTTGTGTCCCTACTTTCAAGCACATAGGATAGTTGTTCTGATTGACTAATTATTGAAAGGTATCCTGCAAAAGCTCAATGTGTCAAGATGGCAAGTTAAATGGGCCATTAAATTGGGCGAGTTCGATATCGAGTTTAGGCCCAAGCCAGCCATCAAAGGGTAGTTATTAATCGATTTCATCATCGAGACCACGACTTCGATTCCGGATACTGACTACGCCGGCGACGTTGACAGTCAAACTAAAATGCAAGATTGGGTTCTTTATGTGGACGGCTCATCAACAAACTCGGGCAGTGAGGTCGGAGTAATCCTAAGGACCCGTGATATATTCAAAATACGATACTCCTTGAAGCTTGGGTTCCTGGCCACCAATAACGTAGTCAAATACGAAGCCCTACTCGCAGGATTGCAGCTCACCACGGAATACTCAGTAAGGCACATGACTGTCTAAAGTGACTCAGAGTTGATCGTCAATCAGGTCCGTGGAAACTTTAAAGTGTCCAACCTGTTGCTCGTGAAATACCTGGTTAAGGCAAAGAATATGGTCCAAAAGTTTGATAAGGTCAACATGGTTTACATCCCAAGGGAGAAAAATTGGAAGGTCGACCAATTTGTAAGGGTAGCCGTCGCAAAGAGTCCAGAGCAATACTCTAGGGACAAGTGACCGACCGGATTATTTTTCTTAAATAACCTCCTTCAATAAACGCATGAATAAAGCCCATAATTAATATTATAAATTTTTACAGAAAATTGGGTAGAATTCCGTTTGTATAACAAACGTTTGCCAAAATACAAACACATGTATAACCCTGTACAATACAAAAAAAATATATCCAAATAATCCGAACAACCAATATTATATTTCAACAACACACAAAACTACACATCCCAACTCCAAGTACCAAAATATACATCAATCCGGACACAACACCACACAAGAACCAAATGCCACATACAATTCGTGGCTCCAACGTGGTGTATTTAAACATAGCGTAGGTTCAAAAGAGATACCACTAGGCCTAAACAAAAATCTACACATCCAAATAAATGTGAAAGCATAACTAATTCCATAAGCCACCTACGGTAGCATAACAATAACCATAACAGTAATATGCTACAATATAACATACCATATTAATCTAACTCAACTATTTACATTCTATTATATTAGACATGTCCAGATCTTTAAACCTTTGACATCCAGCTAATTTCATCGAGCAAATCCTTCTCCTTACTCTAACTAATCGGGTGTAAACTCAATACTATTATTTGGAAGGAGAAACAGTAAGGATGAGTATACAGCTCAACAAGTGTAAACAAATATCACTAGTAGACAATAAATATCAACGAAAATGATAATAGGATGGGGGTGGCATGTAATTGTACATACAAAAGGAGCATGAGGGGAAAAGAACAATTAGAAATGCAAATTGCCATTTAACATATTTTAGCACATTTATGAATCACTTTAGTCTTTGCGGATTAGGGTTAGTAGGTTGTACTAGTAAACAATGTGAGAGGATGAAGAAAGGATCATGATATCCTACATGATCTAAGGTCCAAATGATGTACTGTACGTCCAAACAAATCGCCCATAACAAGCCAAACACCATGTGGCACAGCGGCGTGCAAGTCACCCACTACCCTAACCTCTCATGATCCAGAGACAGTCCTCGTCCTTCCACAATAGTATCCTAAGGCGTGCCACGAATGTTACCCACTTACATAAGCGGCCGGGATACGCGGTCAAAGTAACCCTCGGGCTTCTACCGTGATATTAATGGCTAGCTAGAGAATACTACCCAAAGAATATAAGTCCATAGTCCTAGTTTCAAGATTTATTATCCTTTTTGAGGGAGAATCCACCAAATTCATATCACAAATATCTCAATTTGGGAGATCTAATCCATCAAATTTCCAAATATGAAATTTCCCTCCAAATATTCATGAACTTCTTATTTTACTCGCGGACTTACGCTTTCTGACAAATTCGAATCACATGCATAGATATCATAATTCGTACGGAAGAGCAAAATTTCTTACCACATTAGACAGAATTCAATTTGAGGTTCTCTGGACACATTGCTCTTGCAAATAGAGTTTATATACACATTCCGAAACTTGCATTTACACTTAAACAATCAAACATGAATTTCATAACAATTAATGGAGTGGAAGCATATGCAAATTTTCAATTTTATCTCATATGAACAGTAACATGGGGCTTTTAAAGCTTCCAAACACTACGAATGGGTCATAATTTGTGAAATCGGACGCTCAGTCGATATAAATACATAGTTGGGATATGATGATTCTTATTTTGAGATCAATTTAATATAATTCGAAGGTAAAAGCATGCAAATTTTTCGTTTATTTTCGGATGAATAGTAACAGTACACTTTTAACGCTTCCGGACGCCGTGAATGGGTCGATTCTTATGAGATCGGAAGAAAGCAAATAGTGAGTTTGAGAACACTTACCTCGACATGCTCTACGTTTTCTCCAACTAGTACGAACTCGGAATCGAATTCGAAAGCCTCCATTTTCTCATCTTCTCCTTTGCGTCGCTCCTCCTCTCGTGTAATACCCTGAATAATTTTAATTTTTTATTTAGTTGGAATAGTTATTTTTAGTAATTTTAGATATAAAATTGTATAATTCGGGTTGAAAATATAAATTTAAAGTATATAGACCGTTAAATGGTATTTAGATATTTGGGCCTAATAAATTAGAATATTAAGATTAATGGGTTTAGG
>JAODPA010099684.1:0-12132 GCA_025585075.1 Nepenthes mirabilis
TCTTAATATTAAATAAACTAATAAAAATATTAAAAGATTCATACCAAGTAATCCTATGCTTATTTTATTTAGACAGAAAAGGCCGCAATTGAAAGTGGTTCTTAAAAAATGTGGCTCAAATCTAATGACAACAAGATAAAATTTTTATGGTCAATTTTAAAATCTTAATTAAATTTTAACTTCCTTACTCAAATCAATATTAACTGCAACATTAGAATGATTTATTGGGTAGCAAATATAAGTATTAATTTGTTATTTATAGTATGCATCATCAGGGTTGTGATATTTAGATTCAAATTTCATGTTGAATAATCATAGTACTGAATATATCTTGATTCAGATACGCATTTGTTGCGTTCGGATTTCACGGGGTCCGAGAAATGCAGAGGTTGCTGAGGTCCCGTCGGATCCATGGTTTCAGGGCAACACAAGTGATTGAAATGTTGAATACGAGAGGAAGATTGAGACCGGGTCTTTTACGTGGGAAACCTCCTCTTGAATGGGGAGGAAAAACCACGAGGCTCGGAGCCTTGAAAGTGTTTCACTATTTGGGTTGAAGTTTTTACAGAGTACAATTGTGAGGGTTAATCCCTTCCTTGTCTCTCGTTTTGACTCTCTCTTTTGGGAGGGATCGCTCGCTAGGAGTCTTTTTTGCTCTCATTAAGGGTCTCTTTTCTTCACCTTACAAGGGGAATGAGAGACTAAGCAGCCGAGAGTGTAAGCATGATACTTCTCCGTCAGAGTGGTCTTAGTAAGAGTGAGAATTTGCCCAGAGGTCCCTTTGAATGGAGCGTCGCTGGGTACTTATAGTGAAAAATGGGTAGTTGAGGAGTAGACACGTGGCGGCCATCTGGTGGCCGGGCCTACTGTCTGCATTTATTGCTGCTGACGCGGGCGGAGTGGCATGCGGACGGCGCCGCTGCAGCACCTGAGTGTGTCAGGCGTACAGAGTCTGAATATCAGCCTTGATTTGACCAGGCGTGCCCTGTTGAGACGGCGACTGACAGTGGTTGCAGGTTTCCTTGGGAACCGTCGAAGTAGCCTAGCTGGCATTCCCGATCATGAACGAGCAGTCCTCGTCCAGTTGTGATATTCCTCGTGAGTTTGTGGACTCGTGAGAGGAAGCAGCTCTTGGAGGGTCTTCTGGGGAAAAGTCCGAGCGTCTCTTCTTGGCCTCTCGGGCAGTTCTAAGACTCCGCAAGACTTCTTGGGCTCTCGGCCCTTGTGTGCGGATGGAACCTCTTGGGCTTCCGCCGTTGTCTTGGTCTTTGGGCCATCCGATTTCCTTAACCTGCGAGAATATCTCTGGGCCCCTTATTTGGGCCCTTCTTCTGGGCCGTGCTTTTATGGGCCTTTATATTGGGGCCCAATATAGCCCCCATGCCAAAGGGCTCGAGGTTCTCGGTCGTTTGGCATGAGGTCGTGGATCTTCTAGAGGAGTTGGCAGCTTTTTGCTTGATTGCAATCGCGCGTGTCCTCATGGCTTGACGCGGACGTTTCTAAGCGGATCTGAGCGCGGCAGTCTGCGTTCTGGATCGGGCCTTCTACGACGAACATCGGAGCACGTGTGCCCATGTGACAAGTACGATGTTGAGCTTAATGGGAGGCGGTTCCAGGGCTTCTCCTGGGCCCGAGGCCTTTTCGCCGCCGTCGCTTCACCTCCCTGTGGAGCATTAAATGCGGCATCCGGTTGATGTGACGCGTGGACAGGCGCCTAGGGAAGGAAAGGCCATCATCCTTCTGGAACGAATGGCTGGTCGACGCGTGATAAGGGTAATGAGTGCACCTTTTGTACTCCAAGGCTTATTTAAACGCCTCTTTTCCCCGATTTTTCATTTTTGCGCCTGCTTTTCATCTTTCTCCTCTGGGGTTCTCGCTCTCCTTTGTTGAGGTTTCCATTCATTTTTGTTTTTCGACATCCATGGTGCCTGGGATGAGAGAGATTGCCTCTTCGGTGACGCTCGAGGAGCTCGAGGGGATTCGAGCTCGATATCGGATCCCTGAGTCTACGGCCATGATGATTCCAGAGCCATCTGATAGGGCATGGTGTCCTCAGGATGGCTTCATTACCGTCTATGAGGTCCACCTCAAAGGTGGGCTACGGTTTCCTATCGCGGATGAGCTTTACGCCATCATGAGGCCACTTGGGGTGACCCTTGCCAGGCTTCAGCCAAACGCAATGAGGTATCTGGTATCCTTATGCGTTTTTTTCCGGTACCATGAGAAGCTCTTGAACGCTCTTACAGTCAAGGTGATGTTCTGCTTTACACAGAACCTTAACTGGATTGTGATGACTGCCCGCCCGAAATTTTCTTTGCTGTGTGGAGGTAACCCGGACTCCACGAAGCGGTGGAAGGATAAGTTTTTCTTCCTTGGCGTCCACGAGCACTGGGCCATCCCTTTTAAGTGGGGGAAAGTGGCTTGCCAATACAGCTCTGACCCTTCGAGGGAGGACAGGGAGAACATGAAAGTGTACACGAACTTGGTGTTGACTAATCTATGGACCTTTCACCTGAACAAGCGCAACATCTGACTGTCTCCTGAGAAATTCAAGGAAGCCAAGTGAGGACTGCGGGATGAGGCTCCTGGCACAATTCCTTTCGTAAAGGCTAAGGAGAGACCGAGGATGAGAGCTGGGACGCTGAGGATCGGGGGTCCCGTTGCTGAGCCCTCCTCCGGTGACGACGATGATTTTGACATCGATGATCTGAGCGATGATGACGTGGCTGCTTCTTCGATTAAGAGGACGAGGATTGGACCTTTTCCTAAGTCCTCGGGATCTGGAGGTCCCGCCCTCACTGCTACTGCTAATCTTGCCGAGCCTTCAGGAGCCATTGCTCAAATGGAGCTTCCGGACGTCCAGCTCCTCAATGATGACGATGATGATGACGTCCCTTTGATCAAGAGGCTGAGGACTGGAGTTTCTCCTGCGGGGTCCTCGGGACCTGAAGGTCTCGTCTTCACTTCCACTGCTAATCCTCCCATTGAGCCCTCTGCGACGATTGCTGAGCTCTCGGACGTCTAGCCCCCCAGTGATGACTTTGTCTCCGGAGTTCCCGTTGATTTGCCTGGTGACGTCTCGGACAGGACTGATCATCCTTCCGAGGACATAGGAGGCGGGAGCCCAATGGTGGACGCTGAGAGGGAAATGACGGCTGAGACGGTCCGAGAGGTGGCAGAGCTCGAGGAGTTTGGTGTTGACGACTTCTTGCCCTATGATCCCTCTGAGTGTCCCATCGTGATTCAAGCCCAAGCGGTCATCTGGGCTTCTTGGGGACGTTGGTGTTGAAGCCGGCCCTTTAATGCCTTCTTCGGCTGTAGGGCCTTTGCCTGAGGAGGCGCTTGTGGTGCCCGGGAGCAATTTTCATGAATCTGAGGTTTCTGGGCAGCACGGTCCAGGACTCGATCCCCTTGTTTCTAAGGTGACCTCCTGTTTTTCTCCCTGCTCATCTTCGGTTGCCTGTGTTCTGATAGGCTTTTCTGTCGCAGTTCTAGGTTTTGATCCGGGGACTTACCGAGCTGATGGGTAGGTTGCTCAGTCCCGCTCGGAGATGAGGTCCCTGGGGGCTTCTCGGGACGACGCGCAACGGGCGGAGGTGGAGTTGGTCGAGGCTAAGGAAAAGATTGCTTCTTTGGAGGACACTGTCAAGCTCTTGCAGCTTCGCCAGGGCCTCCTTCAAGATCGGATCCTTCACCAAGAGGAGAGACTGAGGACGTCTGTGCAGATTGCCGAGATGGCTCCAGTGTTGGAGGGCAAGTTCTGGGACGGCATTCGCATGTGCCGCCGGGTGGCGAAACTGGTCCGTCCGCTGTTTCCGGTGGCCGTTCTCGATCCTAGGAACGCCAGCGCCTTAAGCGCAGAAGACTTATACGGCGTTGCTGGGAGGTCCTTCCCTGCACCCGCTCGGATAGGGCTTTAAGGTGAACCTTTTACGCTCGAGGAGCCAGCTTTGGCGGACCAGGCGGGATCTTCGAGAGTTCAAGAGGTCATCGGGGGAGAGAGTCATGAAGCCCTCTCCTGACATTGTCGTTTCTTTTTTCTTGTTTTGTCATACTTATGTATAACCTCGTTTTAATGAATAAGACCTGTCCTTTTTGCATCAGTGCCTTGGACGTTTCTTTTGTCTAGTTTGTACGAGTTTCTTTCTCTTCTCCCTTTTTTTTGTGGCGCGATGTACAGCGCCTAACGCCTTAGTTTTGAGTATGTGACCTTTTTAAGGTGCTTGGTCCTTCAACTTCTTGGATTTGGGCACGTGGTCCTCTTGGGGACTTCTAGCTTTTAACCCTTTGGCTTTATTTTTATTGCCCAGCCTTTGGGACCGCTCGGTGATAGCTGAATTTTTGGTGCCTGACCTCAGGGGTCCGACCACTTGGGCCGCTCGGGGTGGTGCCCGAGTTTTTGGTGCCTGACCTCTGGGGTCCGACAGCTAGGGCCGCTCGGAGTGGCGCCCGAGTTTTTGTTGCCTGACCTCTGGGGTCCGACCGCTGGGGCCGCTCGGGGTGGCGCCCAAGTTTTTATTGCCTGACCTCAGGGGTCCGACCGATGGGGCCGCTTGGGGTGGCGCCCGAGTTTTTGGTGCCTGACCTCTGGGGTCCGACTACTGGGACTGCTCGGGGTGGCACCCGAGTTTTTGTTGAGGTTGCGAGTTGCGTCGCCGTTGGTGAGGGAGCATGGGAATGCTTCAGAATAGACATAATGAAAGGATTTTTTCATTAATGTGCATGTTTTACATTGAGTGGCCTCCAGGGCCTTTTCTCTTCCCCTTTTTTTTTTCGGTTACATCAGTCCGCGCCCATTATGGCCTTGCCTTTTGAGCGACGTGACCGGCTGCTTCCTGCTACTCCGGGGCCGCGCCCGGGTCGTGACAGGAAGTAGTCGAGATAGCCCTCAATCGCGAGCCGCTCGATTTTCGCCTGGAGCTTCGTGCAGTCCTCGGTGTCGTGGCCACGGCTGCAGTGGTAGTAGCAGTACTCCCACTGGTCGCCTCCCTCCGGATTTTTCAACGCCTTGGGCCATCTCAGGAACTCCTCGTCCCTGATCTGCCTTAGGATATTGGTGAGTGAGTCAGTGAAGGCCAGCGGGCTGGATGGCCGTTCTCCCCCAAGGACCAACCGCTCGAGGTTATTTTGCTCAGATGGTCCTTGGGTCTTCAATTGGGCGCTTGCCTTTCTTTTTCCTTCCACTGCCCTTGGGGGCAATGGGTCTTCTCGTCCCCCCGGCTGACTTGTCTCGCCAGCCTTGGGTCCAAAGACAGTCTTCCAGAGCCTCTTGAGCCCCTTTTTCGTTGGGGCCTGGCCCATGGTTTTCTTCCTGTTGAGGTAGTCCCTCAACTCTCCAGGAGTTCTCGCCGAGTGTTGCCTCTGGGGCGCAGCCAGACGTGGGCTTTCGGGGCGTGGGCCCCTAGATTGCCCGTCCACCTTTTCTCGGAGGGTACGGACGGCCCTTGCGAGGCTGTCCACCCTCTGTACTAGTTTGCAGACGCTAGTACCAGGGCCGCTGCTCACTCTGCCGCCCGTTGGGAGGCACCTGTCGTAGCGCTCCGCTTCCCGGGTGGACGTACTGTCTTGTCTGCTGATCATCTTTGAAGCGTTGCTCGTTGTAGGAGAGTGGAAAGTTATGAGTTTTTTGTTCTTCCTTCCCACAGACGGCGCCAATGTTGCGTTCGGATTCCACGGGGTCCGAGAGATGTAGAGGTTGGCGAGATCCCGTCGGATCCGTGGTTTTCGGGCAACACAAGTGATTGGAATGTTGAATACGAGAGGAAGATTGAGACCGGATCTTTTACGTGGGAAACCTCTTCTTGAATGGGGGGGAAAAACCACGAGGCTCGGGCCCTTGAAAGTGCTTCACTATTTGGGTTGAAGTTTTTACAGAGTACAATTGTGAGGGTTAATCCCTTCCTTGTCTCTCGTTTTGACTCTCTTTTTTGGGAGGGATCGCTCGCTAAGAGTCTTTTCTGCTCTCGTTAAGGGTCTCTTTTCTTCGCCTTACAGGGGGAATGGGAGACTAAGCAGCCGAGAGTGTGAGCACGATGCTTCTCCGTCAGAGTGGTCTTAGTGAGGGTGAGAATTTGCCCAGAGGTCCCTTTAAATGGAGTCTTGCTGGGTATTTATAGTGAAAAATGGGTAGTTGGGGAGTAGACACGTGGCCGTCATCTGGTGGCCGGATCTACTGTCTGCATTTATTGCTGCTGACGCGGGCGGAGTGGCATGCGAACGGCGCCGCTGCAGCACCTGAGTGTGTCAGGCGTACAGAGTCTGAACATCAGTCTTGATTTGACCAAGCGTACCCTGTTGAGACGGCGACTAGCAGTGGTTACAGGCTTCCTTGGGAACCGGCGAAGTAGCCTAGCTGGCATTCCCGGTCATGAACGAGCAGTCATCGTCCAGTTGTGATGTTCCTCGTGAGTTTGTGGACTCGTGAGAGAAAGCAGCTCTTGGAGGGTCTTCTGAGAAAAAATCCGAGCGTCTCTTCTTGGCCTCATGGGCAGTTCTAAGACTCCGCAAGACTTCTTGGGCTCTCGGCCCTTGTGTGCGAATGGAACCTCTTGGGCTTCCACCGTTGTCTTGGTCTTTGAACCATCCGATTTTCTTAACCTGCGAGAGTATCTCTGGGCCTCTTATTTGGACCCTTCTTTTGGGCCGTGCTTTTATGGGCCTTTATACTGGGGCCCAACAACATTATAAATATTTTATTTTATTTAGATTATCTCATGTTTTATACTCTTTGAATTGGGGATACGAGGAAGCTTCATCTCAATTATATATAACATTGAGGAATTTAGTATTAATGACATGTTGCAGTTATAAAGGGACTCAAAGAGGATTATATATAACCTAATCTCCTCATAATGAAAATATTCATAGTATATAAATTTTTATAATTTTTTTTCGAATGAAAAAGATTTTCATGTAAAATTATTTATAAAACTACCCTACTCAGTTGCTTTGTTATTTATTGTTCCTCATGTTCAATTAGAGAGAATGGAAGCCGATGTTGCCAAATTAGAATTTGTATGAATCCCATTTGTTTCCACTACATCTCAAACACACCACCCTATCATGTCCTGACTGCGGGGAGAACTTGGCGGGATGACTTCAGAAATGGCAGCAGGCCACACAGAGAGCATGATGCAGCAGCACCAGGAAGATATGCAGGAACAAATTTCCACAATCCAGACCAATGCTACGACCTTGGAAAATCTGAGTCGCAGAAAGGGCATAGTGGGCAAGAATGGAGAATTTGATTATGTAGGAGACTTTCGAGACGGACACATTGGAATAAAATCTTGACGAGAACTTCTCCAGCTTGCTGGCTGAAATCAGGGGAGTAATCAGCCACAGAATTTGATCCACTGCAAATGCAGTCATGTAAGAACCTATGGTGGCATTGGTAGATGAATTGATACAAGGAAGATTAGCTATGAGTACCTTCCTTGAAGAGCAACTGGCCTTAGCTAAAACTCGAACGAAAATCTATGCAGACCGAAGAAGAACTGAGAGACAATTTGGACAAGTGATACGGGCTTCTCAACCTAAAACCCTACAGACAAACATCCAGAAAATAAGCAAACAATAAATAGTACAAAGAGAGAGAAATTGAGTGTGTCAATTTAATGTATAGCAACAGTTCAGCTCACTCACGCCAGCAACAGATCAGCTCCGGCAGCCATCAGCTACTACTCACATCAGCAATCCAATACATCAGCAACACAGACACCGGCAGAGATCAATAACCCAAGACAACTTCAACTTAGTTACAGAAGAATTATGCTTATGCTGATTCCTAATTTGAATTTACAAGTAGCTTTAATTCTGCTCCTCAGCTTTTCTATCTTCGTAAGAAAACATTATAAATAGAGGGTTTGAATAGCAGCAAGCACTGTGACTGGGATCCAAAGTTGAATTCTCTCTCTCTAGGCGACTCAAGAGCTTCATTACAACCATGAAAACAATCTTCAGTATCAACTCTAGAATCCAAGGTGTGAGCCTCGTACAATGAGCCTCCCATAAAGTTATGGCTTCTGACGAAGCAAGCCATTTAATCAAAATCTCATCACACTGGGTGGTTAGACCAAATAAAATCTTTCAACTAACTTCAACAGGATTCAGCATTAGGACACTATAATGATACAAGGAGGAAACAACCTCAGAGTTTCTAGTTCATAAGATATGTGATGTAATTACAACCTTTCTATAAATGCAACCACAAAGAGGATTCAGCACAAGCTTCAAGAACAAAACTTCACTTATTAAACCGATAAAACCCCTTAGATTATATAGTTCCAGATTTGTAGCTTGGATGTGTTGTTACAACAAAGTACTACTAATCATCCAGCAAGGGCATTCAGCACATGCCCAATGAGCAGCAGAACTCCAGTGTTGTCTTCTCTGATCACGAAGATGAATGGATGGTCAGCTACGAA
Organism: Nepenthes mirabilis; assembly: GCA_025585075.1. Lineage (NCBI taxonomy): Eukaryota > Viridiplantae > Streptophyta > Magnoliopsida > Caryophyllales > Nepenthaceae > Nepenthes > Nepenthes mirabilis. The sequence continues at coordinate 8,427 of JAODPA010099684.1, forward strand.
GTCTACCTTGTCTTCAAACCTTATAGATCGCAAAGATATAGTAGCTGCAGAGGCAGCAGCAGCTTCTGTCCCTTCCTCATTAACTTCGACAAATGATTTCTGAAAAATGCTTGATAGGCAGAGGTTATGACCACCAACAGTTGAGGCCACCATCTCAGTCAGGCCGCCACCAGAAAATACATCTGTCAGTCCTAATCCCTTCAGTACATCAGAAGCTTCAAATCCAAATGAAATCTTGAACCGTGGGATCCTGAAATCACCAACTTCAACTTGTTCATTTGGAATATGTCGATCTAAGAAGCTGGGTTTTGAGCTCACTTTCTCAACCAAAGCAGCCAGTCCATCTTTGGCATCTGGGAGAAGGACATACATGGTAAAATGCCTCTTGTCTCCACCTTGTTTATAAGGAAGACCCAGTACTTTAAAGCCATCAAAGGTTCTGATCAGCTGTTTCTTCTTGCTAGTCAGGAAAGGCACTTTAATTGAGCTTCCGTTGAGAAGGTGGAAGTCATGGTCTCTTGTTTTTGAGGCATCAAACTTCTCATTCCAAGCTCCTTTGAAGTAAAGAGCATTTGCAAAAATGAGCCTTGTCATACTGTCAACAGATCCAGGAGGAAGAACATCTTTAATAAGGCCATCTGTTTCCTTCTCAAACCATGAATTCACCTCAGAGGTCACTTCGACTGCCTTCATCACCAAAATCAACCAATGATATATGATCAGTATTTCTATCCTGCTGATGCTCAAAGGTATGAAGACAGATACAGAACACAGAAAATAAGGAGCTACCATCGTCTGGAAATATAATAGAGGCAAGCAGAAAGAAGTCCCCAATGGCTTAGAAAAAGAAGCGAGAAGCCCAAGGAAGAAACTCTCAACTAATGAAGCTGACAAGGTAATCATACCTGTTTTAATTTTAGAATTAGAAAAACAAGCGAGATGCCCTAGGAAGAAACTCTAAACTAATGAAGTTGACACGGTAACAGTACCAGTTTTAATTTTTGAAACATGTGAATGCACCTAAAATTAAGTAAATTGTTTAATTTTAACTCATATACAAATGCGTGTCTTGGGAAGTAACAATTTTGAACAAGGTTTCCCTTCTCACTTCATATATTCTTAAAAGGAAAAGAAAAATAGGATCATAGTTCAACGAACCATATAGTCTGCAAGTTAGTGACACATCGTCTTAGAGTGTTTTTGTGCCATTCAAGTGCAGCCACCCAAAAGGAGAAAATGGTGGCACATACGTATGAAGCTCCCTTGTCATGGGGTTTGGAAAGGGTCACGTGCAACTAGTTTTACCACTATATAATAAAGAGGTTTATTTAGTTTAAACCTATGACATTTAAATCACAATAGAGTAACTTTAATGTTGTGCCAAGCCCAAAAAAGATAACAAAGAAGAATATGCACCTGAAACTTTTCCATGTTGGGCATCTTTTATAAAATTTCATTCAGATGCAAACAGTTGCCTCCTAATGGCTCTTAATTAGAACGTGTCTACAGTATTTTGATTATTGCCATTATATGCATATATATACTAGTGAACAGACCACTCATCTATCATCACCACAACTTCTAATTTGCCCACAGATTAACAGAAACTAATCAAAGTTTGGGTTAACCCTATAACTTTACCGGAAATGTATAGAGCATTGACCTAGCACCAATACCCTCTTCTCTTTCTTCTTCCATCTCCTCCTCTTTTCAACAAGTACCCTTTTCCATCTTTCTATATTTCTCCCCTTTCAAGAAAAACAGGCTGCCTAGTCCACCAGACTTCCACGTAGTGAGATCTAGAAGTTACATATACCTAGCATTATCCATGATTGTATATGAGTTGCTTTTGTAGTTTGAACTTATAACGTTACCATTGTGTCAAATCTCATATTCTCCTTTCGGGGAAAAAAGGATCAAGAATAAAATCACTCTTTGAAGTTTACTTGGATGCATAGAACAAAGTCTAAACGTAATGCATTTGGGCTTGAGCATAGCATAACACCTTATTATAAACACACACATGTTCAAGACAAGTATATGCTGCCAAAGTAACAAATAAATATAGAATAGTCGAGTTATGACAAATTTTGGTTATTAATCACCAGCAATTACAGCACTGAGATTATGATATTTCACTCTATCAAATTATCATGCAGAGCCATACAGCAGCATAGAAGACATCATAATTAGTCAAAACACTCAAGATGACAATGTACGGGACATAATCGGACATTAAACAGCAATCTCATGATTAAATCAGTCAATCAGAGCACTAAATGAATACTATAATGGAAAGTAAGCACACTTGTGAAGAACTGTGAAGAACTTGGTGCTCTCACACCTCAGGGACTCTGTTTTGCCATTATCCCTTGCATCTTACTGCAAGTCAAGGGATGTGACATTGTATTTGATAACTGACAGTGCATGTAACAAACCAACCAGCACAGTATTTTATTATCATAGTAAACAGATTTTAACAAGGACTATTTTCTCCCCTTGAGAGGAATAGACAATCACAAACCTGAATCAAGGCAAAGAATCCATGTAAACAGTTCCACTTAGTGAGGAAAGGCTGAATTTTGTTTTGTTTACTTTCTTGCTCAGGTACATTTGCTTCTTAATTTGGTTCACGAGGGGTGCACTACTGCCCATGATGATATATTGATGCATAGTCTCCTGTTACTTCACCGCCCCTCTAAAATCAATGCAGTAGACAAGAACATATGCCAATTTCAAGATTGGAATTTTATGAAGCATGCTTGCCGCGCAACAACAAAAATCATGACATTTTTTGGTGCGGTCAGGGGAGAAATCTAAGTAACATGAATGACTTCCGTTCAAATATCAAAAGCAGTTGAGAGAATCAAATGAAACAAAATATAATAGAGAGCATCTGGCCTTAATGACAGAGATTCTAGAAGTCCTATTTTAGTCATGTTAGAACATCACAATAATTAATCTATTCATTGTATAGATCCTTTGTATTAGCTAGATCCAACTAGAATAACAAGAATAGCATAAACTTCCTTGTATTATATTACATAGGCACAATTACAATAGCAAGAATAGCATAAACTTCCTTTTAATAGAACTCATCTATTTAAGAAAGGTACAATTGCCTGATAAAGGCACATTCAAAATACCTTGTTCTTTGGACATTTTGAAACAAAACTCTCTCAATAATATCATGCACATATTGTGCTAAGCACATAATCAACACCTAATCTTTCCTTGCTTTCCTTCTTGGGTAAGTAATCCTATTGATCGACGGTCTACTACGGCCTATTAAAGGATTCTCTCATCTCTTGGCATGGTAAAAAGCAAACCATTATTGTCTATTCTAACACTGAGGCTGAATATCTTGCTTTTGATGATACTACATTTAAGTTTCTTTTGCTATATTAGTTCTTATAGAATATCGGTATTCCTCAACTCAGCGGTAGTCCCTTTTATTATGACAATCATGGTGCTATTTGGATTGCTCACAATAATATGTTTCATAAATACACAAAATATATCGAGATTGATTACCATTTCATGAACCATCATCTCAAGGAAGACACCTTCACCTCTTCCCGGTTTATTCAACTGATCAATTGTTAACATATTTACAAAAGCTCATCCTTAATATCATTCCTTATTAAGGATATTATATTATCCCTAAATTAAATTTAACCTACTTAAGTATATTATGATATATATA
>JAODPA010099695.1:0-21549 GCA_025585075.1 Nepenthes mirabilis
AAATTTGTAATATTTATCCATCCAAAGTTCTTTTTTTTTAAAAAAAAAAATAGTTTTTATTTTTTAATATTTATCACCAAAATACAGAAAATTAGAAAATGTTTAATGGAGCCCTGAGCCGACCGGCCGGGTCATTAGACCGGAGCCAGGAGTCGAAAATGCCACGAAGATTCGAGGGCCGGAACCACAACAATATGCTTCTTTCTTGCTGTATTGGGGTCAGCAAGCACCGGCAACATCCACCGTTCGATTGATGGGTCCCACAAGCTGGTCCAATCGTACGCATAGTAATTCGCAGGTTCGCAAGACCTCAACGATGCCACTTCCCCACCAAATTACTCCTCATCCTCGTCGTCTAAAACCCTTGCAAAACCACTGAAAGTCTTGCGCGACAATCAAAACCTGGTTCTGTAAAACCCTCAGTTCCCAATCATCCCACCGTTGGGAATTTTCAACTGATCATGTCAAAATCATTCAAAATCAACGTATCGAACCCGAAGGTGTGGATCGTGATCGGCATAGGCGTAGCAGGAATTGTAGTTTTAGCTGAGACTCATAGAAGGAGATGGAGGAGACAGAAGATTCTGAATCGGGAAGACTTCGGTTCCTTCGTCGAACGCTTCGAGCTTCGTCCATTTCCTCAACCGCCACCTCCTGCAGCTCGTCAGCCTCTATCTTCCCTCACATTTGCCATCAAGGACATGTTCGTAATCCTTATTAGCTCCATTTGTATTTTATTCCATTCTAGGTTGAATGGCATTTTTGTTTGCCTTAGCCTTTTTAATTAACAATTTCACATTGTATGTTGTTTGGATGGGTGTAGATTTGAGGTGAAGGGGCACGTGACTGGATTTGGTAGCCCAGACTGGAAGAGGACTCATGAGGAAGCTGAGAAAACGGCCATAGTGGTTACGAGCTTGTTGAAGAATGGGGCTACTTGCGTCGGGACTACTGTTTTGGACGAATTGTCGATTGGGTATCATTTCCCTCCTATCTCTCTTTCTGTCTGGATTATCGATGTTGTGCATTCTTTGGATTTTGGGAGTAAAAATGGATGTGCAGTGTCATCTTCAACTGTCTGGGTCTGAATGTGGGCTTGTATTTCTCTGCATCTTGCCCACTATGTTTTCAAGTGTTTTCTTTCTAGGAATGGTTCTGTTGATCTCTTGGCTCTTACAGCGTCCGTTTCTCTTGTAGGTCATATATTCCCCATATTTTATATTTTTTTACTGGACAAACATGCATCATTATAATAATATAATTTGTTTGGGGGGTGGTGGTGGGGATTAAGGGGAAAATGTGGTGTGACGATGCAGTGATGATGATGTTGCCCAAGGGTATATGGAGAAAGAATAAAAATAGATGAAAAAGTTTGAAGGTAGAAGATTTTCATCACCAATTCACCAATTCTTGGCTTTTGTCATGTAGGGTAGACTTTACCTTGTGGAGTCATAGGTAGATCTAATTGATGACTTGAAGAAATATATTGGCCAAATGCTTTGATAAATTGGAACAAAGTTGATGGTAGGGATTGTTCTCATAATGATACTAAAGAGTTAGTTCCTGTGTTGGACAGAAGGAGATTGCTTGATAACATTTACGGAAAGAGAAGGATGACCTTGCTTACATAGGCAGAGTTATTGATACGGATATCCCAAAATTATAGAGATTTTATTTGTTTCCATGTTTTGTAATATTTTGGAAATTCTCAAAGTTTTATAATTTTGATAACTCCGAGATATTTTAGAAACGTTATATTTTATTCTATTATTTTTCTATTTTGAGTCGTTATTAATTAGAAAATTATATTTATTTTCTAATTAATCTAGGAGTAGGGTATCTTTATATAAGGGTTCTAATTCTATTGTTTTAGAATATCAGTTATCCTTTATCAGGTGAAACCTGAACAAAAGATTTGTGCCACCAACACAATTGACAATCTAGATTATGCATGGAGATCTTAATTTCAGAATTTGAAATTTGCCTAATACCATCCATGCTTTGGGTGATTTTATCATCTGTAAGTTATTCTTGTGAATGTTGTAGTTGCTGAGAGGTGGGTGTCATGGATTCCCTTTTGGAATTTTTCTTAGATTCTTGTGCTTGTTCAGAGGTGAGGCCAACACTGTCAGGACAAGAATATTCCTCACTTGGTTGATTAAAAAAGAAGTGATTGTTCATTGATTGTATCTTCTCTTATCCCACACTTTCTTCCTTCCTTTTTCTGATAGGTAATGCTTATTGAGGTTAAGCAGGCTTGTTTTTTCAGGATTAGTGGAGAAAATACATATTACGGAGCTCCTGTCAATCCTCAGATGCGATTGCAGATCCCAGGGGGGTCATCTAGTGGTTCAGCTGTTGCAGTTGCTGCTCAGCTGGTTGATTTTGCACTTGGTATGGTACTTTTTCTTGGCAGTTTTGTATTTCTGTTTCAACTTGTTTAGTTGTGATAGGATTATGTCGGGTGCTTTTTGTTGATAAAATTTGTTGATAACTTATCTGATGGTCTAAACTAGGCAGCTCTACTATCCGTCTGGACTTGTTGCACAAATGAGCTTTGCAATTGCAAAATAATTGCAATTTGGGGGAGGGGTTGATAAATAGCATTTGAGTGTTGAAAATTATAAGTTTGACTTTCCTATGGGTGAGAATGGAAATTGTAAATCAGTACCTATATATAATGTTTGAAATTTAGGACCAAGATATTGTATTTGGAAGATGTTGAAAATAAGGAGTGGCTACCTTTAAATTGTTGTCAAACTGATATACTTTGTAGTTTTCAATCTCACTCTGTGTCTAATCTCGTCTTCTGTACTTCTAGAATTGGCAATTTAGTATCCTTATAAATCTGAATGCAAATAGGTTTTCATGTGGATGAAAGAACAGGTTTCAGTGATTTTTTGTGTTCACTTTATTATTTTTAAGTCCATCGATCAGCATTACCTTTTTGTGCTTATGGTTGAGTGTTTTGATACTTTTGATGAATACAATAATTTTCTAAAGAAGCACAGTGGCTACATTTAATAATTTTTTTCGGAGTTGGTTACTTGAAATAGGCTGATGAGCAGACTTTGAGTTGTGTTGATATCCATCATCATTTGGATGATTCTAATGCAGTGAAGTTAGCTTGTAGATATAATTTTCTTATAGTGACATTATTTTTTAGGTACCGATACGATTGGTGGTGTGAGAATTCCAGCATCATATTGTGGTGTACTTGGGTACCGCCCCTCTCATGGGACTGTATCCATGATTGGAGTTCTGCCAAATTCTCAGAGTCTCGATACCATTGGTAAGATGCCTTTCTGCAATAAATTTTAAGACACAATGCTTTGCTTACTTTTAATTCTATGTCATTGAGAGTTGTGGCTGGCATCTTTTCCATCTAAGTTGTATTGGGTCTTAGGGTTATGCTCATGTTGTCATATGACCGAGATAGATGTATGTTTGAAATTCCTGACTTCATTGTGCTTCAGCATATTTTTCTTAAAGTCGAGCATCACATAAAGAATTCTTGCAGCAGGAAATATGAGTTCTTGTGTGTTCTTTTGTGTCCTATGGCTAATCTGTATTTGTTAAATTACAAGCCTTGTGGTGGAAGTCGATTTATGGTGTTCTTAGGATTCCCTCCCTTCTAATTTTGAAGGTTCAGGAAGGACCTTAAGATACTCTTCTCTGCAAGTACACTTAAAGAAGGTCAATTAAGGGACCATTCTGACTAAAATCCTTGATGTGTCGAAGGGTGAGATGACTGAAATACTTTTGATAATCGTGTATCTATCTTCCAGTGTAGGGCGAGGCCCATCATTTCCTCAAATTTGATTTTTTTGGTCTATTTTTTGTCCGCCACTTCTATTTCTTCTCGCATTGCTCCCATCTTCTATCGCTTCCCCCAATTTGAAATGTTAATTTATTTGAGTTTGGTATGCTTCTTGTCTCTTTACGAACTTCTTTTTGTTTCCATTGGTTAGGATGGTTTGCACGTGATCCCTCTATTTTGCATCATGTTGGGCATGTTTTACTTCAATTGAACTCAGTGGAACCTAGAAGGGCAAGGCGCATCTTATTTGCAGATGACCTGTTCGAGCTCTCAAAGATTCCGAAGCAAAAGGCAGCTTATGTTGTGAGCAAAGCTATTGAAAATCTGTCTGGGTGTAAGTTGTATCTTTCTGATGTGTCCTTGGAACTTCTTAATGACACTTCATGTAGTTTGATTCTGAATGCCATAGTTCTGTACAACATTTCATGATGTGGTGATAACACTAATACTTGGCTAAAAAAGTGGAGACAGCATTGATCCAACAACAAAAGAAAAACAAAATTTGTCATTCTGACGTGTTTTACTTCTTGTTTTGCAGACCAGGCTCCGAAGCACATGAACCTCGGCCTCCATATTGCCTCGAATGTGCCAAGCTTAAAAGAATTTGGTGAGGAATCAGCAAATGTGAACAATGGAACAGCAACACTGAAAGCACTTTCTTCTCTAATGGTTTCACTACAGAGGTATTGTGACACCTGTATGCCATACAGATTACAATACTGATTTCTGAAGCCTTGTTGGCAAGAGCTACTGGATTCGCTAACCAAACTAGTTAGAATGCAATTTGAAATGGAGAAAAGAAATTCAATCAGCCCTTTTGGATATGGAATTTACTTGTCAAAGTTTCCCATCCCCTCATTTGATTTGTTGAATTGAAATAAGTTATGCTTGGTAATGCTAAAATATGTAGAACTACTAAATAAGCTGAACCGTTACTAAAGGGTAGCCTAGTGAAAGATGCTCCCATGTTACAGGTATTGGGAAGTTCAGCTGTATAGCATTATTCTTGCATTGAAAAGAAGTTTCCACAGTTAGAACCTATGATTGGAGTTATGAAGAAGGATACGCAATAAGTGAGCTATGTAAGTACTCCAGACTAAAGTTGGCTGACCTCAAACCAAAATTTTCTTCCTTGTTTTGTTCTCTTGAAAAATTATTTAACTTAAGGAAAAAATAAAATTGTATTCAATATGAGAACATCTATTTAATATTATTTTTTAGAAACACAAACGGAAAAAATCTTAATTCTTAACTATAAGGCTAAATATACATGCTCCCCAAATAAGTTCTTATATCAAAATAATCTAGATATCTTGAAACAAGGCATAATTACTAGATATAGACTGAATAAGGTGGCTCATTTTTCTATATGTTCAGAATCAAAGCACAATAATTTCAAGTGTCTAACATTTTCAAGCTCCATTGAGAAGTCACCTGCTAGCTGGTAGCCAGCATAGAATCCACCGATAAGGACAACAACTTGTCCTTAGACTACAACTATATGATGGAAAATCTGAATACTGAATTTCATAGCCCATTTAGCCCAAACCTTCATCAGTAAATGGTGCAGGCATTCTGCACAAGGTTCTTCAGCTCAACCTAAACTAGTATACAAAATATTTTGGAGCACGTGGAAGATTCAGCATGCTATGTGTTCATCAGCAGGCTGAATAAAAGTTACTCCACTCTTCAGTGTGTTTAAGAAGGGCCTTGTTTGAACTGTATTTTTCAGCTGCTAATCAGCAATAAGCAATGTTACATGGTACTTTTTTTTTTTTTTTTTAATTGTTGTCAGAACTGATTCTCTCCATACTGTCATCTCGTGATCATTTTCTCACTTTACTCTCATTTCAACAGTACACTCTGTCTCTAAATAATATTTTAGCAGTTATCATTCTTCATATACATTACATCCCAACTTATTTTACCTATTAAATACACTTCACGTTCAAAACGGCATTCCAAGAGCTTTGCAATGATCAATAGTCATCTCAGTTAGAAATTTGTACAGAAATTAATAATCAATTTAAGAGAAAAATCAAACTTCATAGATGCGTTTTTAATATTTCAGCAAATTTCAGGAGTAGTAATTGTTAAAATGATGAGCCTTGGAACAATTGTAAGGTCACTCTATTGTGACCTGTCATATGTTCTTATAGTTGAAATCTCTTTTCAACGCAAGGTTAATGATACATACAGCTGAACTTCCCCATATCTGTAACGTGGGAGCCTCTTTCACTAGGCTACCCTTTAGTAACAGTTCAGTTTGTTTAGTAGTTCTACATATTTTAGCAATACCAAACATAACTTATTTCAATTCAACAAACCAAATGAGAGGATGGGAAATTGTGACAAATGAGCTACCTTATTCAGTCTACATCTAGAAATTGTGCCTTGTTTCAAGATATCTAGATTATTTTGATATGAGATTTTATTTAGGGAGCTTGTATATTTAGCCTTATAGTTGAGAATTAAGATTTTTTCTGCTTACGTTTCTAAAAATTAATATCGGATAGATGTTCTCATATTGAATACAATTTTATTTTTTTCTTATTTTAAACAATTTTTCAGAAGAACAAAACAAGGGAGAAAAATTTGGTTTGAGGTAGGCTAACTTTAGTTTGTAGTAGCTTATGTAGCTCACTTACTGTAGATCCTTCTTCATAACTCCTGTCAGTATGCCCCCCTCCCAAAAAAAGGAATATATTTTTGTGATGTCTATGATGGATATCATTCATTGATAGGATTTGATGGGAATGGGTTTATATGCCTGAAGTGGAAGGAGGTTAAGCAATAACTTTAAAATGAATGGCATGAACAAGGCTCTGCTTTTAGAAAGTCATTATGGAGGTTTGAGATGGAAAGAAAGGATTACTGTTTGACCATCTTAGGTTATTGATGTAATTGAAGTATCAAAGAAAGTGAGAAATTCAGGCTATTTGGTAGAAAGCTATTAAGCAGGGGCTTCTTGAAATTATCTTAAGAGAAATCAAATTCTTATCTGGCTCACTAATTGGTGTAGGGCAGAATCATTCAGAAGCTAAACTACTGACACCAGATTCACTGTATCATGTGTGGTATAACGTGGGATGCAAGAAAGCCTCATTATTTCGTAGATATTCCTGTTGAGAATTACTATGCAATACTCACAGGCATTCGGGGAATCTGTAACTATGAGCCAATAAATCATGCTTCCTTAAAATTTGTGCAGCTCTTTCCATAAATTTGGGATGCTTTTGTGGGATGAGCATCCTAAGGAATATGACATGAGGTCTTCTAATTGGTAGATGAATTTTGGGACTGATATATCTCTTTTGGGGCAAAATACTGGTGGACTGAAGTCTGGTTATTCTCAGTTAAAAGTTGGGTTCAGAGTAAATATTTAGATTGCTGTTGCGGGTTATGTTTTTTCTCAAAAGGAAACTTGCTCTGTAGTTAAGGGGATATATCCTGCTATTTAAAAGAATTTCTTCTTGTTGATTTCTTGAAAAGGTTGAATGTTAGACTACTGGAGAGGTTCTATTTATACAGTGGCTAGGCAGAAATAGTGCACTTTTCATAGTGATTGCTTGTACTCAAATTTGACATTTTTTTTCCTTTTTGCTGGGCATAAAGCAGTGGCTTCTGGCATTGTTAAAGGCATGCTTAAAAATTTGGAAACATAGATTGGAGGAAAAGTCGAAGATGGAAGAGTGATAGATGGCTCCTTTAGTTCTGTTTGCTGCATAGGAATACTAGACACCAGCCATCGTGTTTTATTTTAGACAAATAGAAATTTATGTCTGCTTGTTTTTCTTTGCTGAAACAGAATGTAAACTTATTTCTTCCAAATACTTGATAGTGTTTGTGTTGGTGCATAATGCTTTCTTCACTGTTCGATGATGTGGAACCTCCATCCCCCATAAGGGGAATGATAAATTCAGCATACATGACCCCCTGATGCGAGAACCATGTATCAGGTAAACAAAATTTCTACATCCTTTAACATTAATAATAGCTCATTATTATCAAAGAAAAATGGAAAAAGAAAGTGTAAATAATGATTTAATCTTGAGTGTTGGTGTTGTAGTAGTTGTGGTTGATAATTGTTGTTGTAAGAATAATAAGAGATGAGAAAACCCCATATTTATTTAGTACTAAGTTATCTTTACAAAGGAATATTGCTCAATATAGTCTATAATATATTCTAAGAGTATATTCTAACAAATATTCTAATACTAATAAATATTCTAATATTTCCTCTCAAGTTGAAGCATAAATGTTACTCGTGCTCTACTTGTTGCAAATGTATGCAATTTGAACTTTAGTTAAAGATTTGATAAAAATATTGGTAATTTGATCTCTAATCCTTACACAATGGATGTGAATTAAGCTATGTTGCAATCCCACATGAACAAAGGGACAATTTACCTCAATATGCTAATAAAATACTAGATTTGAAACGATATGAATGACTGCTTAATTATTGCATCACAGTTGAGAAGGCCAGAGCTCTTACACCTAATAGAAATAAGTAATTGTCAAAATCATATCACTTCACAAGGAACATATATTAATGCGCACTCTGATTCTGCACTTGACTTAGCTATTACATTTTGTTTTTTACTCTTTAATGACAAAAGATTGCCTCCAACAAACACATGATGGCCGATGGTAGATTTTTGATCATTGGGTGACCTAGCCCAATCATAGAAACTCTCGACCTAAGTATAACCATATTTATTGTACAACAAGTCTCAATCTGGTGTGCCTTTCAGATATCTCATAATATGTATTATAATCTTCCAATGAGGAATATGAGAAGAAGACAAAAGTTGGCTCACAACACTTGTAGAGAAGACAATATTCAGAGTCATGGCAAGATGGTTGAGCTTGCCAATTACTCGTCAATATCATTTTTGTTCATAAAATGTTCCCATCCATAGATGAGCTACACAATTTCGAATTCAGCATACTAGTTTTTTGAAGTAAATTTACCTTATACTTCCTTTGCGAAAGGAAGTTGTTATGATGACATCTAATAACCTTAATACCAAGAAAAATCTTTAATCTATACTTGATTTTAAAGAAACAATTTCAAATCTGTGATTGTAGTACTATCACTACCAATAATTATAATGTTATCCACGTACAATGAATCTATCAAACTATGCTTGTGAGTATTGCTTCAAACCATATAAATACTTCTTTAACAGACGAATAGATCCAAGTTCCCTCTGAGCAACAATCCTTAGAGATTGCTCCAACTAAACCTCATTCTAAAGATCACATTGTAAGAAGACTTTCTTAAGATTTAATTGATGTATAGATAATTAGAGACCAATGAAATGAGAAACCTAATAGAAGTTAACTTGGCAACCTGAGAAAAAGTATCAATATAGTCTATACCATATATCTGAGCATACCTTTTTCTCTCCTCAATACCCAGACTTGAACCCTTGACCCATGTTTGCTATGCTACAAACCAACGGGAAGCGAAGTTGCTAAGAATAAGAAGAAATGAGAAAATCCCATATAAAGTTGTATAAATATGTATATATAGGGTTAGTTACATATATCAAAAATGCTAAACTATCTATGCAAAGGAATATTCCTTGGTATGTTGTATGACATATTCTAAGAGTGTATTTTAACAAATAATCTAATACGAATAAATATTCTAATAGTTGTCAATTGTCTTTTGTGGGCAACAATGAAAGGTAATTGTTGGTGGGTACACACACACACATGCATTCACACATATGTATGTGTATATATACACGTGCATATGTATGTGTATATATATACACATACGTACCCACACATATATATGTATATGTATACATGCACATGTATTGTTTTATTGATTAATATATTCCATAAGGATCCTTCACTTTGGATGTGCCTGTTAAGTTTTAGATTGACCTTTTGGAGAACACTTGATAAATTCTTGAATGCGTCTTTGTATAGATATACCAATTTCAATATGCCAGCAGATAGAGTATTGCTGATATTGTAGGCATAGAGGTTTTCAACATCTTGCATAGGGAATTTTTTTTTTTAATCAGATGCTGTATTCTGGTTTCTTCTCATTAAAATAATTGCCTACTATAAGTGAGCTTTCCCTAGCGTGACTTATTTTATTTGTTCATCTTGATGGTTTTCTAATTTATGTAAGTTCATAGTCCCATAATTTCATTGCGTTTTCTCCCATTCTGCCTTTCTTGACCTACTTCCTGTGAGTGTAATTTTGAGATACTTTGAATTGTTGTTATTTTGCAACCAGCTTTCTTAACCCCTTAAAGTTGTCTTCAGATATGAATTCAGAACAAATCATGAAGAATGGGTCAATTCAGTAAAGCCAAAGTTGGGACCTGAAGTATCTGATCATGTCCGAGCAGCAATTGGTACTACATATGACAATGTAAAAACTCTGTACAAAGTGAGAAGTGAAATGCGGGCTGCGTTGCAGACCCTCTTGAAGGTGCAACCAACACTTTCCATTGTATATCAAGAATATTTTTTTTTTTTTGGGGAGTGTGTGTCTGTAAAATATAGGATATTATGTCCATGCAATATCTTGTTATTTATGCAATGGGTGTTTGGACCATATTTATGCAGTTAGGTAAGGATGTGTATGGTTGTATAGTGGATAATTATAAGGCCTTTATGGTAAAAAACTTATATCTTGGGTGCCAATTTTGAAGGTACATGTTATTTCCCCTAAAGAAAGTTCTTTCTGATGTTTAAATCAAGAGAGTTTCCTGGGTCTGTCAATGGTGCTTGTTAAAATGTAATCTCAATTTATCAAAAAAATGCAACGTTGTAGGAGGAGGCAGCTCACGAAGTTCTAGTGCCTCAAAGAGATTCAGGTTGGATGTATTGAAGTGGTGCCATGACTGATGCTTCAGGTCCATGTATTGTATCTTTTACTGGAGAGAAATGATTTTGAACAGAATTAATATATTGTTTCCTCTGTATGGACTTAATGCAAGGGACTTTTGGCTTCCATTAAGGACAAAAGGCCATAGAAGCCTGTAATAATAAGAGATTAGATGAAAGGATCCATTGGATAACATCTAGACAAAAAGAACTGTGAAAGAAATGTCGAATGCCTGCGAATCTTCACTTTTTGGTCAAATCGTGTGCAAAATGGGATGTGAATGATATTGGATCTTTATATTTACAGAGAAGTCCATTTTTTATTGCAATGCCAAATTTCTATAACAATGTGGAAAAGATCATTCTAAAATAGTTAAAAAGATTGGGTCTCCTAGAAGCTCTACATGTGAGTATTAGAGGCAATCTGCCTCTGCCATTACTAATTCACATATTCAAACATGCTGCGCAGCAACTTGCAATGCCTGTCACGTTCTCCATATTGAAAAATGTTTCCGAGTTAAAAATGAACAAGACTCCTATGATGGTTTCTGCATCTAATCTGTGAGAATTAGCTTGGACTATCAATCTCCTACATCTTTCTCTCCCGTTGCTTTGTTAGTGACCATATTCATTTTGTCTTATGATTACATAATTTTGGTCAACATTGAGCTGTATCTAATGGCTTATTTTCTCCCATGTTGTGCAGGATGATGGAATACTAGTTTTTCCCACAACAGCAGACCCTCCATTAAAACGTGACATGAGAAAAGGTTTGCCTTCTGAATTCTATGATAGAGCACTAGTCTTGTCCAGCATTTCAAGCATGTCAGGGTGTTGTCAGGTATACAATGATTATTATACTTTACTGTTATCCTATATCTTTCTGTTTCTTTGGCATGCCAAACCTCATGGAAAATTTATGTTGTTATTCCATTGTTAGGTCACCGTTCCATTAGGAAAGCAAGATGACTATCCTTCTGTTTCATTTGCTGCATGCCATGGAGCTGATAAGTTTCTCCTTGATACCATTTTGGATATTTATTCGCCCCTTCAAGAGCAAGCCGCATCCAATTCGTTGCCATTAGCAGATACCAATGGTTGCTTGGACACTTCTGAACTGCTGAAAGAAAAGGTTTGCTTTTCAATAAGCCCATGTTATTTGTTTTTGAATTACTGTTCATTGAAAGTTTTATTGACTTGTTTATGTAAGCACTCTTCTCGAAGCTTCCCTTTTCACTCTATAAAATTGTTTTTTCCCTTTATGTGGTAAAGCTATATACAAAGATCAATGCCAATTTACCACCACATACCTCCCCTTTCTTTTAAGAACTGCCTGGAATAGCTATGGACGAACACAGAATCCCCGTGGTGCATTTTTTGTTTATTAAGAACCTCTATTTCCTCAAAACTGTCATGGGAGAGTCACTTTTTATCGGCGTAGAGCTCAGCTGTGTTAATATGATAGACTGAGCATATTTTGATGTTAATGCTTTGGTAAAGCACTGTTTTCTCGTTTTTTTAATCCGAAAACAAACAGACTTGAAGTTGAAAACATTTTCCAGGTTTTTCGTTTTCCTTTCAAATTTCCACAAACTTAGAGGGGTCTGTATTTCTTGTTTAGTTTAGCTTTCAAGATGTAACAGATTACAGTGTCATCTGCTTTTTATTCTTCTTATCCCTAAGCTGCTGACTCATGGTAACATCAGGGACATGTATTGTCACGTCCCAGGCACACAATACACAAGTCAAAATAAAATTCACAATAAAATAAAACCCAATAAATCATCAACAATCACAATACCCAATGTGGGAGTGACGATCCAAATATAAACAGAACCAAACACTAAACAACGTATAGGACTTCCATGGATATAAATCCAAACAACATAAAATATGACCTACTATTTGTAAGTCAAAAAAAGGGGATATCCAATAGAACAACAACTCATCTACACTTCACAAATATCCCATAATTCTTAATATAGAGACTACGGCCCACAACTAGCCAAACATAATAACCAAAATACATTCTTAAGATCAGAAGCCTAACAGGCATAAATATCCAACTCACTAGAAGAATAATGCCGCATTTGATCGAGTCCGAACTCTTACATTTGTATCCAAGTTACTAGTCCGAAGAAATAAAATATGAAAACATGAGCTTAAAGCTCANATATATATAATATCCAATGGGTGCCTCTCAGGCGCACTTCGAGCGTCATGCCGCAAATCCGATTTTTTCTTCAAAATTTCACAATATTTAATTAATTTTCATCACATCCATATTAAATTAAATGGGGATCCAGATATTACATGTATCACTTTTCAGAAGCATTTCGGATCCTGGAAACACTCCAGAAGCATTTCAGAAGTTCAAGGAAACATGTCTCTTTTTGCCTAAATGCAGTGCTTCTCCACAGAAACATTTTTATCATTTGCAAACCAACAGAAGAAAAAGTGCTTTATGGAACACACCCCTGGCAAGCCTTGTTCTCTTTCATGTTCTTATGTTCTTACCTGACATTCACTTATATTCTTAAAGCCGATAATGCTTGCAACATGGTAAAGCTCACCGATGTTGCTGACTTCCCTTGATCACACTTGGTCTCACTCTCCCCCCTGTCTCAGTCTTGCCCTCCATCTCTCCTTTTCAGTCTAACTCATATATATATATTTGGAAATGTTGTTCTTGACCCGTTTCTGCATCGTGCAGTTTTCAATTCTCCTTCCCAGGCTACATGGCTGAGCAGTTTGTTTTTACCGCTTTGTGGAACATGCCAAGAAGTTATTTTTCATTGTTGCATCTCCTCTTGGCGTGAGAAAAATAGTTAGAATAATTGCTTTGTGAGCTGTGCCATGGTTTGTCTGCAAAAATAGTCAGGTGTAGACAGATAATTCTATTGCTGACTAGTTCTGTCTCAGGGAAATGCAGCTTTCAAGAGAAGACAGTGGAATAAGGCTGTAATTTACTACAGTGAAGCTATTAAACTGAATGAGACTAATGCAACTTACTATAGTAACCGGGCAGCGGCATACTTGGAATTGGGATGGTATGGTTTCTTTTGGGGTTGACAATCGATTACAATCACTTTGTGCTGGTTCTTGTAATTTACATTTTACATTGTACAATGATAAGGAAAGAAGGTATAACTAAGAAAGGAATTCACAGTTGAGGACAACAAAGGCATATCAAGGCAACAATTGCTGCTTTTTATTTTAATTTTTTGGATGAGGTGATGAATCTTGTCTACTTTTGTTCAGCTTCCAACAAGCAGAGGAGGATTGCAGAAAGGCACTATCTCTTGATAAGAAGGTGACAATCTTATCGATCTAATCCAAAATGCTTTTTCATCTTGATTGCATTATGCAAAACTTTCATGGTAATATTTGGACTTCCTTCTTTCGGTAAATCTGGTTACAGTTTTGTGAAACAACTGTTATTTTGTGTGCCATTGATTATTCAATTTTAAGTTTTTGAAGCATTTTTGCACATTTCTATATTGATCCTTGTTGCAGAAAAGTATACAATGTTGTAACTCATTTTCACAGAAATAGAGTACCTTATGTGGATCAATTTGAGAGATATTCCATTTTTTTTCCAAGGGGGGGAGGGGAACAGAGCGGGATTTGAGCATTCTGAAGAAGATGGAGAGAGGTCCCTAATAAGAACACCAAAAGCCAAGGTAACAAATAAAAGGGAAAATGACTAAAGTTAGGCTTTGCCATTGCTCTGCTGTTTTGGCAATGAAATGCCTAATCTTCAGAGGGTATATGATGGCAGATGCTGTAGTATACTATCTCATTGAAAATCCGAAGTTAACATATGAGTAAGAAAAGAGCATGTTTTGGCAATAGATTGATTCTTTTGCTCCAGATATTGGTAAAGGCTCTTTTACCGTTCACAAAATATGGCTTGTCTACCCTGAGTTGTTTAGGGGACAATCAATAATGGGGTACTGGGCACAGAAATCTGTGAAGTGATGGTCCTATGATTTTTGCATTACATAGCAAATCAGTTACAAAGTGGGTTTGCATTGACATAATATATTGAAACATGCTTTTCATAAGTTTTTTCTATATGGATCTTTTGTGTTAGGTTGCCTAAAATAAACTTATGGTAAGTTAAGATTCGTTCATGCAGACATTTCTTTGTTTACCATCGGTACTTCATGCAGTGTTGTGTTTGTCAAAGTGAAGCTTATATTTCCTTTACCTTTCCGAAGCAAATGTCTTTTATGGACTTGGGGTGGTAGTGTTTGGCTTTCTTTGGAAAAGTTGTGGTTGTTGGTCATTTCTATTAGCTGTTGCTGTTGATTGTGAGGAACAAAGACTAGTCCACCGCCGACTATGTATTGTTTTCAAACATTGAATCTGCCCTTTGGGCATTGAATGTCGAGTGTACCTGTAAACACCTATTTAGATCCTCTACTGAAGGAATGCGAACAAGCTAAAAGATTGATAAGCTTCAGAAAAGGAAACTTGCGGACTTAGTTTTGCAGTGTGAGATCAACGCTGAGAAGATGCAAGGAGTTGAAAGATTGCACCGTAATAAGTGTGGTTGTCTTGCTTCTCGCTTATATATGCTCGTGACGAGATTGCTTGCAAGTTGTTGCGTTGTTTTATTTTGGGGATGTAGTCTAGTGGTGGGCTTCTATGTCCTGGTGGCCAGTGCTGTTGGTCCGATTCACCTCAACTCCCCTTTTCATGTTTTGCCTGTTAGGACACAATTTGTAAAGGATGGACAGAGAAGGGGAAATATTAAAAGGGCTGAAGGGGAAAGGGAAGATTTAGTAACGATGGAGGGGAAGTTTCACCTTTATTTATGTCTGGTTGAATAAAGTTAGGACACTCAAAAACCAAAAATAAATAAAATGAGCAATAAGATGGCCTAGTGCGCATGGCTCTCATGTCATATGTTTATGTAAGGGTCGAATTGCATAGTCTCACCTCTTTACTGTAGAGGGTGGTTGTTCCTTAATTTGAACCTGTGACTTATAATAGAATAACGTTATTGCTACGTCAATGCTCACTCTTTTAATGAATTTAGAAATTAAAAAAATAAAACTTCCCCAAACCAGTTTTGCACTAGATCACAGTGACATCCACCTTAGGCACCATAGCCACACCCTCCTAAAAGCATGATGGCCATGGCAACCACCACCGTCAATGCAGAAAACACCAATTCCATAGCCAACTGTGAGAGGCAAAAAGTTGGAGAGAGATCTGTGCTGCCTCTGGCGGTTGATCTAAGAGGGTAGATTTGCCACTAATCACCTTGGCGGATATGAGAGGAGAAAACAAATTCTTCAGCATTGTTGGCGGAGGAGCCCACTTATCCAAGAGAGTGCACAATGGGGAATATGTATGAGGAAGAGTAGGGGAGAGATAATCCACAGTTACCATTTTTGGCAGATCTGAGGTGGAACTAGAGAGAGCAAGCTACAAAGCGGGCAGAGAAGGCAAGAGAGAAAGATAAAGGAGCGAGAGGAGAGAAACTACAAAGGTGGTTGGCAGTGGTGGAAAATTCTACGGCAGTGATCTACAGTTCTCAGTGATGCAACATTGCTGCTGCTTGTGGCAGTGGTGTTTGTGTTGGCTATGCAGATCGACACGGGTATGGAAGAGTTTGAAGGTCATGTAATCTGCACATGTTTTCAGACAATGTATTTTTTCAACCCCTCCAGGGGTCATGGATATACACCCATATGGGGGTATTTTGTATTGTTTGGTACACAAAGGTAAAAAGAGGGGAAACGTATACTTAAATAGTCTCCCCACCTTGTGTATTTGTATGGACTTGGCATTGAAAGAGCCAAAAAAATAAGGTTATGAATGGAAAGCCATGAATGAAATGTAGCCGTTATACCCTTTGCAAAAAGTTTGTGCAGTTTACAGAGAAAATCAATTTTTACTTGTGTGAGGAAAGATTAATGGAAGGACTACCAGTTATCTTCATAGTATAAACTGAAACTCCCAAAAAAACTGAACACAGACTGATCAATTTACCCTATGCAACTCACTGCAAGCCCACAAATGCTAATGAAGGTGGAATAAATTGTTTTGTTGCTGAGATATAGTGAGTGATCTTTAAGTCTATTTCTAGAGATCTCTCTATCAATGCTTAGAACATGCTAATGCAATAAGTGCTTAGAACATCTGAAGGAGAAATATTTGAATGACAAACTGATCTGTCTTGATTAGTTGTGTCTATTTTATTTCCCTTGCTCCCCAGAAGTGGTAAATGTTGCTTCTTTGGTAGAATTATCGACATTCCTTTTTCTTTTTCTTTTTTTTTGAAATTTGATGAAGTGGTGCAAACTGCCTCCAGTAGAGGGGTCTCTTGGGTTGGCAGGTGAATTGCAATTGGTAGTATTCTTCTTGACAGAGCTCTGCTTACTTGGGTTTTTACCGGAATTGGACACTGATTCGGGACACCGACATATGTAGACACATTATAAAATAGGACATTACGCATCGGGGACATATCAAAATTCATAATTTATTTGTATATATGATAACATAATTTATATACTGTTGTTGTATACTAAATTCTTATTTTCTCAAAAAAAAATCATGAGTAACAATATACAAGCTAGGGGTGTACTAATACAAATGACATATTCAAGAATAACTCAAATTTTCTGTAATTTATATTATGAATCCCTATTTTTTAAAATTATAAAATGACCAGTGTTCCATGTGTGTCAGAGTTGAAAAACTTGGCACATGTCGTGACTATGTTAGTGTCTGATACGTGTCGAACACCGATACTTTAGCCTTGAAGAGTTTCATTGCTTTTTAGGTTGGTAGCGTCAACTACAATTATCTAGATTTGCGATATTAATGCATTTGCTTTTCTGTTGTGTCTGCATTGTGATTCTTGAGAGATTGGTCTTATTGGGAATGATCACTGTTCCTTATATAATCTGGAGCGTGAAATTTAACTTGTTCTTACTATGTTTTTGATTATAGAGCTCGTAATTAATTATGTTTTTTTGGTCCATGCAGAATGTGAAGGCGTTTCTAAGACGAGGGACAGCTAGAGAATCACTCCTTAGATACAAAGAGGCAGCTGAGGGTTAGCATCCTTTATTGATTTTATCCCTTGTGGTGATTTGTCCTTTGACTTCAGTTGATGTTAATCCCAATTTCTGCAAGTCCAGTCAAAAGATAAGAAAATAGCTTCTGTAATCCATAAAATCACACCCATTCATCGAGCATTGTTTTGATATTTTTTTTAAAACTAAAACCTAATATTTATTGGATTCATAAAATTTGCAACAACATTTGTAAAACAAAAAAGTAAGATCATTTCACCATATTTTTTTATTATACATTTTATAAATAATCTAATTTCCTACAATTAAGGTGAAATATATATATATATATATACACATACTTTTACCTTTTACAATATGCTCTCTGTTTGTATAGGGGGTCAATTTCATCCTTCTCATTGTTTTTCCAATTATAGTGCTACAATGGATGAACATATTGATATTGGTAGCCAGGATGTTTGTATTGATGTTATCGGATGTATCTAACAATAAATCTTTATTTATATCTGATTGTTACTTTGTTTTTATTGACAACTTGCTTTTGTTTCCACATCTTCGATTGACAATTTACTTGCGTTCTATATACTCGACTCATTTACTAGCTTTTGATTGCATCTCGGGATTGACCCTCAAGCTCAAGCTTGCATGGGGGTCAACTTGGCTGGCATCCGGCTCCCAACAAAAAACAGCTGTCCCGCCCCTTTTTTTGCGCTATAAAAATCGGGATGTGACAAGCAAGCTTTTTCTTGTGGATTGAAACCAAAGGCCAGATATCGACTGATATGATGATATATTGTGATTATATTGCATTGTTGGAAATATCAGTATTGTTCAAAATTGCATTCGTTGGGTGCTAAACATTTGAGGAGATGTTTATACTAATGGTTGACATCATTTCTTTCTGCAGACTTTAAGCAAGCCTTAGTTCTTGAACCACAGAATAAAGCCGCAAGTCTTGCAGAAAAGAGACTGAGGAAACTGATGAGTTAACAAAGGACTCTCAGATAGAATACTCGTCGAAGAGTCTTGATTCTGCATCTAGCTCTAAGCAGCAAATTCGAAAATGGAAAGTAAGGGGGATATATGAGAGAAGAATTTTATCCATATCCATCGCCGCTGTGGATCTTTCTTCGCTCTGTTTCCTGTGTATAGAATTCTGTATCGTAATTTTAAAGGATCGATCCGAAGAAGTGCTGCTGATTGCTTGCAGTTGAATCGCCCGTTATCTCTTGCCGATCGTCCTGCCTTGAATTTTGTTGACAAACCAAAACGATTGTTTTCTTGTTGAGAAATAATTGATGGAGAGGTCGATCTCCTCCTGTAACTTGTTTATATGAGCCCAACTGATTGAATTCCTAGAAGCAGGTTAAATGGCTTGGGACTTGGAATTTTCTCCCCTCGGAGATCTCTTGGGTAAAGGAAATTTGGAAGGAAAATATCACTGATTTCTAAGCAAAATTTTCTCTCTTTCCTTGGAAATTTCTGAATTCGCATTAGTAGTTCAATGAAGAATGCTATGAAAAGAATCGATCCTATTTCACAGAATAATATTTTTTATTATGTGAATAATTCTTGCGATCCGTTTCCATCTAGAAGTCCGATTCATTTTGTGGCAAGCTAAAAGTAGGACTTAATATCAGGTGAAAATTAATCTTTCATGTGAAATATTCGTTATTCAAAAATCAAATATGAAAATAAATCAAAGATTGAGAAT
The DNA here is from genome assembly GCA_025585075.1 of Nepenthes mirabilis. NCBI lineage: Eukaryota > Viridiplantae > Streptophyta > Magnoliopsida > Caryophyllales > Nepenthaceae > Nepenthes > Nepenthes mirabilis. Next base: position 19,454 of record JAODPA010099695.1, read on the forward strand.
TAATTTTCTGTCATTAATATTGATCTTAATTGCTCAAAATTTTTTAAGTTTTTTACTTGATAGGATCCTCGAAACCTTAATATTTTTTTAATGATGATGTATATTTAAAGTACCTGACTTATGCATCCAAAAGCAAAGTCCAACGTATACGAAGGTATTTTTCATCAAAATATTTAAAGGGTAGTTGTCATTTAAAGGAAAGTGGGTAAAAGATTGGATATTTAAAAATAAGAAACATAGACTAATATATGATAATCTTATTTATTTATTTACTTATTATAAGAAAAATCAACACTTGGAGCTTATTCTATTATGATAAGAGAGAAAAAGAAAAGGCAAAGGGCTAGAAAGAAATCCTACTAACCAGCCAAAATTGAACACAATACTGATTTCGTGCTTAAAAAGTGCTTCTTTTATTTCTTAACATTTTTTTTTGTTTTTATTTTTTGTTGGATGAAATCCAAAAGGCCCCTATTTTCATTAATAAAAAAAAATGAAAATAATTTAAAAAAACACGGGGAAGCTGTCAACCGTAGGATGAAAAACGCATCCGANCTAGAAGAATAATGCCGCATTTGATCGAGTCCGAACTCTTACATTTGTATCCAAGTTACTTGTCCGAAGAAATAAAATATGAAAACATGAGCTTAAAGCTCATCAAGTATTATCATATAAAACAATACATATAAATCAAACGGAATGAGATGCCACATATAAAACAAACCACAAAGTCCGTCAAAATCACTAAAAATCGAGGAAATGTCTCATACTAAATTATCATCCATATCAAACAGTCCCTCCGGTGCAGTCATAATAAATAACGATTCTGTCAAATCTCATAGATGATATTATATCATTTGATCCGAGGTTACGTCACATAATTACCACCGTCACCATATCCATATGGGACACAAACTATAATTCGGATTCAAATCTCATAATCTTATATGCTGAAATCAAAAGAAATCGGAACCAAATCATATAATTAAAACATGTTCTTGGTTTAACACATATCCATATGTACGGAATATTCCCATTGCCCATCCGTGGGCCAATCAATGCATCTCAAATCATAGTCCACGCAAATAGTAAGAAATCGGAGAATCAAAGATTATTAGACCAATTTGATGAAGAGTTACCCTCGTTCAGTAATCATGGCTATATCGGCTGCGTTTTAAGCTGGCAGCTTAAGGCTATCTATTTACTTTGTCTCCCATAGACTCTGAACTTGCTCACTATGTTTTACCAACCGTGACTTTGGGTACAACATCAAATTTAATCACATATTAGGATGTCTAAATATATTAATTTTTATTAATTCCTTACGATGGTTCTTATTAAAATATACAGTAGGGCAGGTCAGTTACAACACGTCTCAACATTCTTGTTGGTGGAAGTGAGACAACATATCACATACGTCCCCGTCGAGAGCAGTACTAAAAGCCACATATCTTGGATCACAAATTGACCCCTCAGGTCTCAGACCGCGATCGTCCTGCATTGACTTTGCCCCCAGCAGTATGCATGTGGACTGATGCAACGTATTATTCATGGTTTTGTAACATACGGATACACAAAATACATATACGTATATCGTTTGGGTTTCCATAAATCACAAAATCCTCTGAAATCACAAATACTAGTGTAAAAACTGCTGAATAACTGGTAAAGCATATATGCAGGTACACAATAAATAGACGGGATGCACAAAAATAACTTGCATGTAAAGGAAATCTGTAAATAGTAGTCAAAACACATCAGACAAAAGGTTGGGTTAGAGCATACTTGCCTCGATATTATATTTTGCAAATTGGAAGAAAGGATGCTCCAAAATACCTGAATCGCGCTCTCTCTCCTCTGCTGTGTGGTTTCTCTCTCCTGCCACGTTACACCACTACCTCGCCTGCAAGCTGTTGCTGCCTCATCCATGAGCCGTCACTGCCTATCCACAAGCCGCCGCTGCTTCTGCCCACGAGCCGCTGCCATCTCTGCCTCCTCTCGTGGCTGCCAACCCTTCCTGGTGTTCTCTCTCTTCTCACCGTGCGCCGCTGCCGCCTTTGCCAGCACCGAGCCGCCTTCACCCGTGCCGCCTTTTC
>JAODPA010099706.1:0-21541 GCA_025585075.1 Nepenthes mirabilis
AACTTTAATTAATTATAGAAAATAAGAAAAAAAAATTATATGTCTTTTTAATTAATTAATTAGTGTTGAAGAGAAATTTTGCTTAAGCGCTAATAACCTTTTGCATTTTTAGCATACAGCAACTGTAATTACGACGCTGCCCTCGCCGCTGCTAAAACCCTTCTTCCATGGAGCAGCACTGCACGCGAACAGGAGGCCCGACGCCAACACCAATATCGCCACCCAAAACTACCGATGGCTGCTATTTTTAAGGCCCTCTCTTAGCTTCGATTTATTTCTCTTACCTCTCTTCTCTTTCCGAATAGCAGGCGTGATGGAGGCGAAGCTCGCCGCAGCTGGGAAAGAGGTAACTTTCCCTTGTACGTATTCTCCTTGATATTCTTTGGTGCTTCGGAATGTATTTTTGGTGCCCACATTTTTTTTTGTGTTCCAGAATGACTTCTTACTGACACAAGTCTGTGTTTTTGGAGGGTTAATTGATTCCTAATCTGTAATCGTCAGATTATATATGAATTTATCAAGTGTAAGTGATGCAATTTGTTAATGCTTGTTCATTTTTTTCCCTGTTTTAGTGGAGAATTGGATCAACCACTTGAAAATTGCACCTTCCGCTTGTGTTCTCTATGCTCCTGATAAAATTCACCAGACGTTCCCTGAAGCAAATGTTGTATAATAGTTTTTGAGCTATTGATTAGAGTTACCATCTCTTTATCCTTACAGGTTGTTGTTTTTCTATTGGTGAGGCTGTGAAATTGGTTGATATAGATTAAGACTTTGGTCGCTGGGGCGGAAGATAATTTACTTTGCAGTTGCCTTTTCTTGCAAAAGAAAAGATTTTTTGTTGTTTGGTTGATGCTGTGAAGAGCAATTTTAAAGTTATATTAAATTTCGCTGAAACATGTATAGTCAAACGACACCAAAAGAGAGTTATTTGGGCGAGGAAGATTATGAATGTGATGCAATTTGTTTTTATGACTGTTTGGACCTTGGCAAGTTTGATTGAAATGTCTAAACTCAACGTGATTGATCTGGTAGAGACTGAATTCCAGCAATTTTTTAACAACTGAAAGCATAGGCAGCACTATGAAATGGATTTCTAATTTTCTTAGGGAGAACTAGTTTTCTTCATCAAAGAGGAACGTGTGTTTCTGTGGGAAATTTGTTGCTATCACACGTTGATATAGTAGTGCAAAATTTTACGGTATTTTCAATACATCATCTTGTAAACATCATTGGGTTTTCTTATGCTTTTTTAATACTTATAACAATGCATGCAGATTCTAGTTGAAATTGTGAAATTGGTTCAAAAATGTGGAATGAGAGGTGACAAAGGAGGGTGGAAGGAATTTCTTAATTTGTATGATGGGAAGTTTGGTGCTAGCTTGAGCGACCCTGCTAGGAGGTCCCCTGATGTGTTACATGCTTTCCTGAGAACATTCAAGGAAGAAAGTGATTTCGAGGTAAAAAAAAATACATATCAGACACTTTTTTCCCTTTATTCTTTGGATGTATTGTGTTATAACATCAATTAAGGTTACTGAGTAAATAGTCTGCAGTTGTTCTCCAAGGTGATCAAATGTCATGCGAACCGAGAGACAGCCAAGCAACTCCTGAATTCTCAAGATACTGAATCTTCTGAGCAGGTAATTTTGATAGAAGAAGACACATTCAGTGATCTGTCTATGGTCATGGGCTCTAGTTGAAGAGCTAATAAGTACTTCCCTAATGTATGATCTCTATGCTGTTTAATTCAAACATGTAGATGTCTCACTGACAGTGAGATGCTTGTTCATAGAATTTATTATTCTAGCTTTGGTTGGATTGAGTAGAAGTCATGCAGAATACTTATTGGAATGAAAAATTGCAACATTCAGTTTGTGGTTTGGATGTGTAATGGTCTCATTTTCTAAACAGTAGAGCACTAGCTCTCTATCATGATGCATGGGGTAAAGTGCTACCGTGTGTGTCTAGTATTGAAAAATCCACATAAAGCACGAGCAACAGTAAACAGTTCATGGAGAAACAATGACAAAGGCAATGTGGGCCTTCTGGAGTCTTTGTATCTAGATGAAAATGGACATATAATCAAGCTTCACAGTGATCAAAATTAAGTTTTTGTTTCTCTTGTAAGTAAAGGAAATGCTGATGTGTTTCCTCTTGCATTCCTTATTATTGACTTGACATTTTCTAGATCGTCAAGTGCACCAAAGAAAATTCGTTATTCCTACTAGGCGTTGGATTTGGTTTATAACAACTGCATTGCCCAAATTTTGCCCGCCCTTGAGGGATGTTATCCCTGGTAAGACTACATAAAATAAGATTTTTTGTCCTGTTCTTCATGTAGGGTATGCTGGCCCTGACAAGCCTACTTAAACTGAGATATTGTTATTTTGACCTTCGATCTTTATACTTTCTGTGCCGTGTGGTTCTATTTATCTGTTTCAAGTGCGATGGTTTTTTTATAACCTTCTATCTTAGTCTTCTAATACTCTGATCATTCTTGAATCTGTGAACCCTTCTTTCTTGTCTGAATCCTCAAGTCGGCATCGTGACTCCATGGATGTTGTGCAGACTCACTGTATTCGTTCTGCTAATCCCGTTTTTTCCACTTCCATTTTCTTTTTGTTTGGGGGAGGGTGTATCTAAGAGGTTTTGCTAGCATGTTATAAATGTTATTCTCTTTTATTGGTCATATCTTATGAGTATTTTTTTTTTTTTTCATTTGAATGGATAATTTATGTTTGGGTCATAATCCTTGTGTACCTGCATTGGGGCAGTGCAGAGGCTGGTTCGATTGACCTTTGAGCACCCACAATACCCAATTGAGTATTCTTTTCCTTCGCATGAGGAGGTAGGCTTAAATTTTCCTTAATTCTATACTTTTCTTCCATATGATTATGCATCCTATGATTAAATTCATGATTTATCTCTTATTTTGGGGATGCATTTGATTGCATGCAGGACTGGATTGTTACAGATCCTGGTAAAAAACCTAAGAAGAGGAGATCTAGTTTAATGATTGCGGTTGATTGTGAGATGGTTCTCTGTGAGGATGGCACTGATGCCTTAGTTAAAATATGCGTTGTGGACCACAATTTACAGGTAAGGAGTTTACATGTTTTTGAACCCTTTTTCAAATACGGGCAATCCAAATCCCTATTCTGCAATGTTGCCTTGTAAGTTAACGTATTATCTCATGGAGTTATTTTTTTCAGGTCAAACTCCATGAATTTGTAAGACCTAATAAGGCAATAGTAGATTATAGAACAAATATTACTGGTGTTTCCGCCAGAGATCTAGATGGAGTTAACTGTTCTCTGAAAGATGTACAGGTGAGAATTTTTATAGACATCATGCTATTTGCAAATTGTATTTGATTGATTGTTACCCTTTCTGCTAATCTTTATATTATGCCTTTTCCTCCCTGTTTTTGAGTAGAAATCCATGAAGAAGCTTCTATCTCATGGAACTATTTTGGTTGGCCATGGTCTCAGTAATGACTTGAGAGGTTAGTACAATCCATTTTTTTTACTATTGATAAAGAGGGTAAATTACTGCCAAAAACACGTGAATTCTCTTCGCCTAATGCATCTCATGTTCAAGTTAAAATAGTAATGCGAAATTTTTGTGGTATCTCTCATTGAATTATCTGAAATTTTGTGACAGCACTGAAGATAGATCATGCGAGAGTGGTTGATACCTCTTTTATCTTTAAATACGGTGATGAATCTATGAAAAGAAGACCTTCTCTGTGCGATCTGTGTAAGGCATGTTTATTTGGTATTTGGTTTCATATGTCTATTTAAATCTTAGATGAGTGTAATATTACTGTCTCAAGTGTAGGTATTTAGACCAGTGATTTACTCTTCAGTGTTTGTGATTGCTGTTATCAATCTGGTTACTGGAGCTTGCCTATGTGGTACCCCTATCATATTTTATGCGTACACTTGATTGTTCAAGAACCCGTCTTGCAGTCTGTGTTAGGTTATGAGGTTCGGAAGAAAGGGGATCCACATAATTGTCTGGATGATGCATCTGCTGCTATGAAACTTGTGCTTGCGAAGTTAGACAATCAATACGATGGCATTCTTCCCCTAGTCAAGGAGGATGTAAGTTCAGAAATCTACCCTCGATGATATTCTTCTGAGGTTTTTGTTTTCAACATTCTCAATTCCGTGATAATTTTAGGTGCCCAAAGAGGAAATGGCCAAGCTACTTGTCCACCGCATTCCAATAAGTTTGCCGAGTGAAGAATTACATAAAATTATACCCGGAGACTTTACAATTGAAATACAGGTTTGTTATATCCTATTTGTAGTATCTACATCCCTTATAATCTCTGCCAGCGAAATATTTCCTTCTCCATTGTATCTGAATCCCAACTTAGTTTGGACTTTTCTTTGTTTTTTTTCCTTTTCCTGGGGGAGGAGTTGGGGTGGAGTTGGCAAAAAGAAGAAAGAATGTTTCAAAAATGAAAATTTTGAATTATGAACTTTTTCCACTGTCTTGACTATGGACTAGAACAGAGGTAGACCTCTTCATTTCTCGATTTTGATAACACAATTGTCGTTTCACTCTGAAATTTGTGTAACCGCCGGCCTACCTTTGTTCAAATTCGAGATGGATGGATAGAAATTCACTTGTTAGCTGTTGTATTCTATGAAGTTCCTGATGTGATGTACTGTGCAAATTCAATGGTAGACAAATAAGAAGGGTCGAGGTGAAAAGTATTCTGCCTTGGCCATCTTCAAGAATCCAGAAGAGGCGCTTCAAGCATTTGATGGTGTAAAGGGGGATGAAGAAGAGGTTTGTATTTATGATTACTTTTCTTCTACTCTTCCAGACACTAATGCGTAACTCATGTTTAGCCTCTTCTGACCAGTAGCCGGCCTCAGCAACCCCCATTGGGGGAGGCGGCTGGGTTCATCCATTTTTTGACACTGTCCTTTATTTAGTTCTTTGCTCAGATTCATTAATAAAAATATTAGTATCACTCATGGCACAATGATATCGGATATATTAAAAAATATTTTTCAATATCAGATATATCCCTAAAAATCATGAGCTGATACGATATTATCGGCCGATATATCGGTCAAATGTTGGGATATGAGCGATATATTGTGATATATTGTCAATATAATATCATATCATAACATTATCATGGTATTGAAAAATATTGATATTAAGGAATCTGATACAGATACATATTAGTCGATATTATTATTAATGCTTAAATCCTAGTTTTGCTACCTCGTAGGTAAGTTTGACAAGAACAATATCTATTGAGATTCTTCGCCATCTTTGATGTATGGGTAGTGCCCTTGAGTCATGCGACATTCCATTTATAATCCACACGGACCGATGCAAGAATATATTGATGGGTGAACACTATATTATCTGATGGTGTCTCTAAAATATTTTCCTTAATGTGAAGGGTGTTGTTGGGAAAGATTATTATTATTATAGTCCTTCCAGTGAAAAAACTCTCATAACTACCCAACAGATAATTTTAGAAGTTGAATGTCTGAATGACGGTATCTCTAAAACATTTTCTTATTGTAAAGGGTGTTGTTAGGAAGGATTGTTATTATAGCTCTCCCAGTGGAGCTCTCATAGTCACTTAATGGACAGTTTTAAAAGTTAAATGGATGAATAGTAAAAATTATATAAAGTAATTTAAATGATTATTCAAATTTTAATGTTCATTCATCTAATTACTAATTTTAACTATTAAATAAATATAACACCCCTCATTAGGAAGATACCCTTGAGTGATCAAGTGTCCCAATAATTCATTCATATTATTGAGCTCACACAAGATTAATGGATCGAAGGGTGCCATGTTACTTAAGAGTGTTTCTAAATTATTTTTCTTGACTAATGTAACATTTTATCCATCTTTTCATGATAAATCAACATATGAGCTGTTTTCATCCCTCCCCGGTTTCCCAGAAAGTAGTGCGATGTTGTAAGAGAAGGTTTTTGCACTCTGTTATTTTACGGCCATGGCCGAATCATTCAAGGAGCTATGTTTTCTAGGACTCATATGGCCGGCCGCAAAAATCGGTCCTTATTCAGCTCAACTCAAGCTTAGCTGCTGCCATCTGCGTTCGCAAAATGGCACGTGATAGCCACCACCACGACCGAGCTCCGGCAAAGAAGAGGCCGCGGGCAAATGAGATCTCAGGTGCAGACCCGAAGACGGAAGAGCCTGAGAAGAATTTGTGTGCTGATCATCTGGAGGAAATCAACAGACTGAAGAAACTGCTCGGCCAAAGAGATGAAGAAATCTCTAACTTGCATAAGATCATAGCTGCTCTGACAAGGAAACAAGGTCTCTGATTTATGTTTAGCCAATCTGCAGTTGCCCATTTTCTCTTAGGATGGTTTGATTCCTCTATCTGTTGCTTCGGAAGCTTCCGAGGAACCTTCCATGAATACCGGTCCATCGGAAGTATTTTGAAGGTATAAATGCTTCTGCTATTTGATATGAATCATATAATTGTTTGATCACTGTAGCATATGATGCCCCAAGAAACCATCTTTCTTTTGATTATTTTCATTTGATAAGATTTTTTTTTCCCTTATCAACATTGTTTTGGCTTAAATTGTGACATTGTCATTTGTAGCAAATTCTGTACTTTAAATACTGATTTACATAATTAGTGTGCCTTAGTTGTGCGAAAGAGATGGTTGTGTACATTGTTGAGTTGTGTGGTTGGGTTGAGGAGGGAGGGAGCGTATCAAAATTATTTTAAAATTTTCTGTTTTTATTTATTAATTTGTTTATTACTTGTTGAATTATTTTCAACGTTCATTTATTCCTAATTTTATAATAAATAAACTTCTAAATCAAATTGGTCGTATCATAAGGCATTTTTCAATATTTCTTCGTTAAATAAACAGTAGATTGCATTTGGTTCAAAATTTTGACTGCAGCCACATCAATGCTGCGTAATATTTCTCTGAGATTGTTTATCACAAGAATCCATTTCTTCGTTTCTTCTGATTTAGAAGAGTATCACCGGAGAAAGAATAAATAATGAAAACGTCAGAATCAAATATGCCGAACCTCTTTGGCAAGCGCCCCATTGTTTGATCAGAGGGCACGGTTGGTCACACCATTTCATTCGCTGTCATACTCTTCCTCGTCACCAAAACTAAATACAGAAGCATCAGCTGCAATAGCCTTAAAGTCAGTGGAACGCGACGAGTCTACGACAGGACCATTACGAACCTCATAACCCGAGCTAATAGCTGTCATTTGACTTGGCTGGTTTCCGTTGATTGACAATTGCTTAGCCTCGTCAGTCAAGTTTGAAACAAGCTTCTTTGTTGCTGATCCAGTTTCAGAAGGGGATTTAGCTTGCTTATCACTTGAAGCACCGGCCTCTTCTCCATCGCTATCAGAAAATACATCATCTCTGCCTCTGTCTTTGTTTTCCAATGATCTGTGTTGGCTGGAAGGGAAAGGGAGATCAGATCTTCCATCAGATTTCTTGCTTGAAGGATCAGTGTATAATCTTTTCGGATTTGTGTCGTTATAGTCTACCATCACTATCTCTACCTCGAACCTCGGGGACGGCAGTTTCCTCTGCAGTGCACAAAGTCAAGAGGTTTCTGTAATTTGGTAGAAAGCTAATGCCAAAAGACAAGCAATGAAGTCCCCGGCCGCTTGTTATTCTGGATCGGATTTGGGACAGGGGAGCCAAACCCAACTCAATACTTTGAATCGATGACTAGACTCAAACACAATTCAAAGTAAAAAAAAAAATAAAATGTGATAACATAAAAATAATATCTAGTAAATTAAATCACCATGATTCACTTATAAATGTTTATATTTGAAAAATAGTTTAGATCATGTCAATTCGTGAAAGTAAAAATTATATTAAAAAATAAAAAACAAATATTAAGTTTATATTAAGGCTAGGTTAGTATCTATGTAATAAGTAAATTTAAGGAAGATAATCTCCTTATACTTGAGCAAGAAAGGAGAGAATGGTTGGAGAAGAAACTATAGAAAATTTAAAGATTTAGTTCCCAATTCCAGGAAGGAAGATATAAATCATCTTAACAGTTAAATCATTTTAAGGAAAGAAAAATTAAAAGATAGAGTCTCCAGAAGAAAATTTAATTTAACACGTAAATCAATGTTTTTATGTACATCTTCTCTATTTCCTATTTATATTATACTACAAGAGTATACTAATTAAGCTCTAGTATTTTCTTCTAAGTGTAGATATCTTCCTAACAATAAGTGGTTATGACGACCAACAAGCTAACTGATTAATCTTCCTCTTCCTTTTTACGTGCCTGACTGGTACTCGTTGATAATTTGTTGGAGTGATCCAGTGCCTTGCATTTGAACCGTTGCCTTACATGTTTTTCTTTCTTCTGTGTTTTCCTTCACATAGCGGTATCTCCTATCTTTCCTAGGGTTCTATCTTCCAGCTTCTTCCACCCTATTTTATTACATTTATTAGTGGCAAAACTCTCTCCTTTAAAGCACATTGCCCTAAAGGTCAGGGTATTTGAGCTTAAGGAAATGGAGAGGTTCCCAACTGTTGTTTTCATCGGTGGTTCCCTTCCATTTGACCAAAACATCTTCAACCCTCCTTCCTTCAATCTTCCACACAACTCCGTTTAACCACTTGCTCTAGTTCGAGTAAGACTTCACCCTCCAAGCTGACTAGGGGTGACCAGGGAATCATTTTGGATATGATCCCTAGATGTTTCTTTCGCATCGAAACATAGAACACCGAATATATCTTTGCAGACAGTAAGCTACTTTTCCTATTTTTTTTAGTAGGGACCAAAATATCAAGATGCTAGTTTCAAGTTCTTACAAAATGCTACTGATTTTTGCCTGTATGGCTGTCGGCGGAGATAAACTGAGTCTCCCACTTAAAACTCCCTATCTTTTCAGTGCTTACCATATAGTAAATTCATGCAAGACTGAGCTTTTTGTAATTTTTCTTTTAAAAGATCAAAGATTTGGTCACTGATTAGCAATTCCACCTCAACTGTCTCATTAGTGCTAATATGCTTGACAAACTAGGACAGTGTGAGCGGCAGAAAACCATAGACCACCTCAAATAAGGCTGTATCTATTAAAAAATGTTGGTTGGTGTTGTACCACCGTTCAGCCATTGCCAACCACCTAGACTATATTCGAGTTTATCACCCACATAACATCCTAAGTGCTACTCCAAACTCATATTCATGATCTCCATTTGTCCATCCGACTGAAGATAATAGGACAAACTGTATTGTAGCTTGGTTCTTGGCAACCGGAATAGCTCTTTCCAAAACGAGCTAGTAGACATTGTATCTTGGTCACTGGCCACGGTCCTTCAAATTTCGTGTAATTTAATCATTTAGTTAAAAAAAATTAAAAAAATAAAAAAGCTTAAGCAACTTTAGTTACAATGTAAGGATGAGTAAGGGGAATAAAATGGGCATGCTTGATTAAATGATCCATTACCACCAAAATGTTATCATAATGCTATGACGAGGGCAAGCCCTCAACAAAATTCATAGAGAGGTCTGACAAAGGCAACTCGGGCATGAGTAGTGGCTAAAGGAATTTAAACGGTTTTTGTGAGTCGATTTTTGTTATCTAGCTAAAAAAATATTTCTTAATAAATCGTTTGATGTCACTCCACATTCCCCTCCACATGAAATCAACCTAAGCATCACTCAGAATCTTGTAATACCCTGAATATCTGCTTGACGGGCAGGCGTGGAACCAGTCCTACAGTTGCTGATTTATCCCTGAAAATTGGCCAATAAAAATTTTTCCCTCTTTGAAGAGCACCCCATTCTTTAATTTCCAATCATCAACATTGGGCATACCATCATAAATTTGCCGTAGGAGAGTTTGAATGCCCGAGTCGGTCTAGTAGGAGGCCTTGAGTTCATCTATCCCCCTTGGATATGGGTAGGATACCATCATAAGGGTCAGCACTTTTTCCCTCCAGGACAGTGTGTCCGCAACCCTGTTTTCTCTGCCTTGCTTGTACTCTATGATAAAGTTATATCCTAACAATTTAGTCATCTATTTTTGTTTTGGCAGTGTTCCTACCTTTTGTTTTTGGAGGAACTTAAGGTTATGTTAATCAGTTTTAACAATGACTACTTGCCCTAATAAATATAATCGCCGCTTCTTTATTGTCATGACTAGAGCTAAGAATTTCTCATGAATCGAAAAATGATGGGTCCTTCCCTTGAGAGCCTTACTGATATAGGTCATTGCTTCTGCATTAAAATTGACCCTTGGCCAAGTACCGAAGCATCACACTCGAACACGAATTTTATTGTGAAATTAGGTAGTGCCAAAACAAGGAGTTGGGACCGCTAGTTTCAGCCTCTAAAAGGCTTCCTCAATTGCATTAAACCATTCTAAAGCATCCTCTTTCAGTAAGTCTATGAGGGGCATGGCTATTGTCCCGTGATTCCGAATAAATTTTTAGTAATATCTCATGAGCCCCAAAAGACCGTAGAAGACTTAATAGTCCTTGGCAACTTCCATTCTTTAATATCTCATGATCAACATTTACTCCTTCCTCTGAGATTACATGTCCTAAATAATTAATTTCTTTACCAAAAAACTTACACTTACACAATTAATTAAACTAAGAGGCACACAAACACCCTTACTGAGCTCGAGCTGCTCCATTTGCTGATCGTTGTTTTGCTCAAAGTTATCAAGCTTTGATTTCAAGCCGCCACCTATTCAATGAGCTAGTTCATCCGCGTACCCTCTGCCATTCTTTGCCTTTGATATCATTTTGTAATTAGTAAATTTAGGGAAGATGATACTTGAGCAGGAAAACAGAAGAGAATGGTGAGAGAAGAAACTACAAAAAATTTAAGCATAGAGTTTCCAATTCGAGAAGAGAAGATGTCTTCAAACGAAAATTCAATTTTAACAGGTAAATTCTTTTTCCATGTACCTCTTCTCTATTTCCTACATATATACTACAAGAGGATACTAATTAAGCTCTAATATTTCTTTATAATTGTAGGTATCTTCCTAACAGCAAGTGATTATGGCAACCAACAAGCTAACTTATCAATCCTCCTCAGCCTTTTATGCTTGGTTGGTGCTTGTTGCTAATCTGTTAGAGTGATCCATGTGCCTTGCACGCATTCCTGATGTATTCTGTTGGACCCTCTGATCACATGAGGTGCACGCCTCCCTTGGATAAAAATTACCATAATCCACACCTTATCCGTCTGATGGTGCTCGTCGTTCCACCTGGACAGCTTGGATGTGTCTTGTTGGGATAAATTTTGACTCTGCTACAATCGACTGACTTTCCTGATGTTTCTGCCCCTTCCGCTCCCCTAACTTTAATCGGACATTTGAGAAGATTTTTGGGATGATAGAATGTGATGCATCCTAAGTCATTGCCTTAAGGGTTTGTTTAATTTCTTTTATTATTATTATTTTTGAAGTTATTCTTCCCTTATTCTATGTTCTTCTCGCAGTAGTACCTCCTGTCTTCCTTAGGGTTTTACCTCCCCTCTTCTTCCTTCCAGTTTTATTACGTTTATTAGTGACAATTTATCTCATTTTATATTAATATATATGTCATATATGGATCTAATTTCAGTACAGTAAATCTAAACCCAATCATGAAATTCAGGTTTCACCGAAATCCAATCAAATGGGGTAAAATTGACTCAATTCATGTCAGATTATATCAGATTTGAGTTTTTTTTTTTTTCATGTCCAACAGAACAGAAAAGGAGGAAAAAAATACATGTTGGCTCGGATATTACCTTGTCATACCCATCAAGATCTTCACTGCTCAAAATTGTCCGGTTCTCTATCATTGTTGTATTTAGCCAGCTGAAAAAGAAGGGCCAACACACATCTAAGTCAGAACTTAGACAACATTACATCAGATCAGAAATTAGTCCAAGTAAGACCATAATTTTCCACAAGCAAACAACCTTTTTCGATAGCTCCATAAGCAGATTACTCATTAGTTAAAAAGTTTTATCATCACAATATACAAACGCAACACAGCAACTATGCAAGGCCTGGCGCCACAAATTAGGGAAAAAACTAAATTAAGACTCAAAGATACATTCTCGAAATGGAGCATAATTGTACTCAGAAAACCTGGAAGGAAACAAGTATAAAGTGGATTCTTCTTTCCTAGGAAAATACAGATATGTAGAGCATTAAGTTTCATGGTGATCATGAAGGCCTTTTTTTTCAATGAGGATTGGGGGTGTTCATCATAGGTCTAGCCAAATTGAGTTTTACATAATGAGATTGCTCTGACTGACCCTAATCTTGTTTCTGCAAACATTGAAGAAATTCTCTTGAAAACAGAAGTTATACAGACCAATAGAAATCTCCATGGCGATCGTGAAAATGAATTTTGAAATCCCCCGCCAACTCAGCCAGACCAGGCATGCCCGGCAAAGCAAAGATCACAACACCCTTCTTGGAGGTACTAATCCAGAAGTCTTCTGGCTGAAAAGATGACATTATGTTGTTGGGTATGATGAGAACTCACATGATACACTGGCAGAATGATACATAACACTAGGCTAATGATCATTGATTGAGATGGCAATTCACGGAACAGTATTTACCATTAGATCCTTTGTTTTTGGATGTTTCTTCGTGGTGAACAGATCCCCTGAAGAATCAGCAAAGATCCAACATTACAAACCAACCCTGATGTATGCATACTCTTTATGCAAAGACAGCTTATGCATCAGATAGTAAAATATTGTCATTGAGCAACTACAAATCAGTAATCATCCCCAAACGGACACGCCAATGGTTTGTAGTAGGGAATTCCAACTTACAAGGTTTACCCTTTATTGCAAATATTTGAACATTGAGATCTTAGAGTCAAAATGTAATTGTCCAATTTTTTTTATTCATGTTTATAACGTCATTATTAATATGTATTAAGTCAATATAGTAAAAAATAGTATAATGAAAAATTTGAGAAAAAATCAAAATTAAGGATATTAGGCCAACACTTAAAAGAACATCCGCTCCACGCTCGTGCGTGTTTGAGGCAATAGCCGTGCCCGTTTAGGCAATACCCGTGCGCTTGAGGGGCACCTATGGGGCACCAAAACACTATTGAGGCAGTATATTGGCGCTTGATTTGACGCTCACGCATGCCTATACATGTGAGTATGGCACCTGATACGTACTTAACCGACGCTCATGCACCATTTTGAGTATATAAGGCATTTTGCACCAAGCTCTGTCAATTTGCATGGGAAAAAAGAGAGAAGAGAGAGAAAGAGAAAGAAGAAGAGAGAGAAGAAAAGTAGAGATTTTGAAACTATTTCGTGTCAGATCTATTAAATCTAATATTTGAGGCAAGTATATCTAAACCCTTATGTGTATGGCACTTGATACGTACTTGACCGACACTCATGCAGCAATTTGAGTATATAAGGATTTTGCACCAAGTTCTGTCAATTTGCATGGGAAAATAGAGAGAGAAGAGAGAGGAGAGAGAAAGAGAAAGAAGAAGAGAGAGAAGAAAAGAAGAGATTTTGGAACTATTTTGTGTCAGATCTATTAAATCTAATGTTTGAGGCAAGTATATCTAAACCATTTTTTAGTTTATTTCATAAATCTTTCGATTTTGCTTATAATTCTTATTTTACTATATATGCATATCACCTTTTGATACCCGTGTTTTGAATATTGTTGCATGCATATGTTTATTAACAAACATTTTGAAGTTTTGTTTGGTTTTACTTAAAGTTTAAAAATTTCATTCGTTTTTCATCGAATAAGTGAGTATTTTGAAGGATTATGTTCGTATATGCAAAATATTGTGAATAAAAGTCATAAAACATTGTGCATTTGACCTTGTATGTGCCGGTCTGAGAAAAAGTTTGGTGAGGATTCTATTTTGTTATCTGATATGAGTTTGAGCATTTTTGATAGGGTGAAAAAAGTTTGTATTTGCACTTTGTCCACATGATAGAAAAGTTTTATATATTAATTATAGAGTTCTGTCTTTGTTTTTTAGAACAATTGTAAGGAATTGACGGTATATATTCAAACATATCCTAATAAATTAGACGTACTTGAGGAATGCACCTATAATCCAGAAAGTGGTATTTAACCCCATCTATATAGAGTAATACAGGTCTTAAATAATAGTGTATCAGCTTAAGGTTATCTAGAATGTGTAAACCGTATTCAAAACTAGTCTTTTGATTAGCTAGTGTGCGAATCACCGATCCTTAATTCTACAATTTGACACGATTTGATTTTCAAGATTTGACTTGCATTGTATTTTATGTTTTGAGATATTTTTACCTTTTGAGTTTGCAGGTTGTGATATAATTCTTAGATTTGCATAATTTTGGACTTTTGAATTTTACAAATGCATTATACAATTTGGACTTACAATTTCGTACAATTTTCATGATTTGCTATTCATATATGTGACGAACTATGTGTATGAAATTAAGATTTGGAATATGTTAATGGAAAATTTGACATATTAGATTTTTACGTGTTTTATAATTTTTCGTCCTTCCATCTATTTTGTGGGCAAATATTTGCATATCATATATATATGGACTTGTAGAATGTGGGCAGAAAATTGATGAAGATTCTGTTTAATTTATAATTTATAGATTTTGAGGATTTTCGTTTTGAACTTATGTATTAAATTTATGTTCATGGCGAGTTGCGGTTTGTTATTTCAATGATGTTGTATCAGATGGATAATTTGTATGGTTTTATATTGTGAATTATTGGGTGTTTGGTCAAATTGCAGATATATTTGGATTTGAGCAGGTATTTGTATTATTTGGAGGCTGGACGAGGTTTAGTTCCGCTAGGTCCTGTATCTGTTGCTGAATTTATAGTTTATTTTGTTGTTTTATGGTTTGGTATTAAATGTTCCATTATAGATAATTATTATTTGGATGTCCCTATTATTTCTTTTACTTGCTCGTGCCGAGGTCATGACACCAAATCACTTGGAATGGAAACATAATTAAGTTGTAGGGATACCTCCTTCTAGGCCAACAAAAGCCGAGTACTTCACCTGAAGAATCAGAAGAAGAAAAAAAAAAGGTACTAGTTGAAAGAAAAATTGCAGTTCATGGATCACTATAAGCATACATTGTGTTATTTCTCATGGCATATGAAATATCTCATGAAAGAGAACCTAAGACCAGTGAATCCAAGGTGAAAAGGAAAAAAAATGGACATGTATGAAAGAGAACGCACCATATAAAACATCCTTTAGAAACACACAAAATGATAACCATCACATTTTTTAAAAAATTATTGATATCTTACATTCAGCACAGTTATATAACACAATACACAAGGTACATGGGTTAGTAAATCTTGACTTAATGGTAAGCTTACTCTATTATAACTTTAAATTCAAAGGTTCAAATCACAAAAATCGCATATTTGCAATCTAGAAGGATAATGCTGCATACAATTTACTCTCCTCAGATTCTGCAATGCAATACACCCTTTGCAGGACAACAAATATTAATAGATAGAGAAACTCTCAGCATACCATTATGATCAGAGATGGTAATGGAGGGCCTAATCCAATAAGGGCACCCATGAAGTCGAAATCCCCTAAGCATACACCTGCTCTTGCACATATTAGCACATTTTGGAAGATCAGAGAGCGAAATATGAGAAGCGGCATAAAAGGCATACCTTCGTCCAGGCTGATTTTCGCCACTGTACTCCTTCAAGGTTCTCTCAAAATATTTGACATACCTCTACAGAGAACAAGAAAAGTTATTTTCTTTGAAAGTATATAAGAAGGTCAAGTTGTAACGCTTAGATGAAAATTGTACAGAAGATTAGACTAACAATCTGACTTGGAAGAACTAGACCATTTCCATCTATGCATCTTTTCTGATTGAAGTAGTCAATGGACTCTTGTGCAGTTGGGCAAAACTGCAGTAATATTGCAAGATGATAACTCAATTCAAACTTCAAAACCGTTAGTTTTACAGTGTTTAGACCAAACATAAGTGTTTAAATTTCACCTTTAGGTACAAAAGAAGACTGGAAATCATCAATCCCGTCCTCCCCATTCCAGCCTTGCAATGAACAACCACTACATTCTCAATATCCTCCTTCAACCATGTATATGCACTTTGACAAAAGGATAATATAAGGTGAAGTGGAGGGCAATTATGGTCATCAAAAGGGAAAGATGCAGCCTGCAAAACAGTCGAACAATAAAATTGAAAATTATACAACATTTATCAATATAGGAAGTCCACATCTCCATCAAAGACTGCCATAGTTGAGAAAGGCAAACATATTATAGAGACATGATCAATCGTCTCACTCATTTAGTATGCATTTCATTGTAAAAATCACTGAAATATAATAATTCACCTTCCACATTTCACTCCATGATGTCATTGACATCCCACTTATGGAGAAAAACAAAGACAGCCATCAAAGTGTATGTTCTAATGGCATTTGCCATATTCCATGGTTTTCCAATTCATGCATTGTTAGGATAGAGTATCTAGAGCCTCTAGGCATGATGTTAATGATAAATACAATGAGACTATGAGTTGAAGAAGAGAGTTTCAACCTTCCCCTGGAAAAGCGATGCATCATACAACCTCTCCGAGCAAAGATTGTAAACTTTGTATTTTCCCTGCAGATAGAATACAGACTTGAATATATGAATGGCCAGAGGAGAAATCACATTTGACGTTGAGACAAAAAAGGGAGAAAAAAAAAAGTAACAATGCAGCACAAAAGTATCATGAGAAAGCAGTGAAAAAAAGCACCATAATTGGATGTATCAGCAGACAGCAGCAATAGCAGTCCATAAAGGCAATGAAACACACAGAAAATGTCAACAGAGACATAAATCTAAGCAGCTCAAGCCTTCATCATCAAATAATTACGCCAGCATCACAATAATTCTCAAAATAAATACGGCCTTAATATTCCTTTCAAATCTATTTAATCATCAGCATCACCTATCATCTTAGGTTTGTTATTGAGTATCGCAAAAGCAAAGGACTGTAAATATAGCTTTTGATATAGATACATTTGAATAGAACGTAAATCACTTTAGTGACCACATATATTGAAGTCAAAAGAGTTTCTTTTTGTTGTTGCATAGGCATCATAAATTACATACTTATTATGTACTATTAGTTAAAGCACACCTGAGGAGACCACACCCATAAGTACAAAATCCCCCTCAAGCATACCCACTGGGAACATCAGACAGTCTGAACCATCATCAAATCTCTTGACCATGTATACCACTGCAACAGTGATTCTTGTGCTTTACGGATCAGAGAAAGAGAGAGATGTGTAATTTGGGTGAATAATTCTTAAATCATTTGTCATATAGATAAATCTTACTGAGTTATTGCATTTCAGACTTTTCACTTATGCCCTTGCACAACAGTTAAATATCCACCCAAGAACCTTTTTCATGTGGATATTAATCATAAGAATACAATCTTATGCGTTTTTATTTCTTTGAACTTTACTTCCTATTTAGTCAATCATGTCCTTTCACAAGTAACCTCATTCCAGAGGATTGTTGCCAGACAAAAGCTTCCCAGAGTCCAAACGTGATATTAAGGCAGTACACGAGAGAGGCAATCTGTCCTCAACTCATCTCAAAATCGAAATCCATGAGTACAATTTGGCAATAGACACTTGGCATAGTTTCAAACATTCAAAATTTACCTTGTGATGAGTCTCAAAAAACCTTATCACCTCATCCATATGGTTTCTGTAGAACCCCTGCATGAAGTCCCTTGCACAGCATCATATTAATTATCTGAACTCCAATGTGAGTCAATAAATCTGATCTCACTACATCCCATACCCAACTAATTGCCTACCTCAACATATCCAAAAAATCCGGAACTGATGTCACCAGCTGGGAATCCCATAGCAATAATAGTCTCAGTGATGTAAGTCATGTCCAAATCAAATCCTCCATCCTGAAAGGGGAAATCATGAAAAGAAAAAAGAAGTTTTAAAAACAAGTCTATCAATGATATCTACTGTGGCAATAAAAGATTAAAGGACTAAGCAAGATCAGATCTATTGATTGCATAATTTGGATAACGTCAATACGCTCTCAGCCTACTCTAATTTTGATCTAGAACTATTCAGCATTAAACCTACAGTATATTCAAACATTCTAAGGCTATGTTTGTTTGACTGGACAAGGAAATAATTAAAATCTGATTCCCATTTCAGCAATAGAAGAAGTTTGATTAATTCCAATAATGTGCATCAGAAGGAAAGGAAAAAAAAGGTTGAGGATGAGATTCTCATTCCTTCATTTTTTTCCCATCAAATAAGCATCCCCAAGTTAAAGCAATAGTGATATGGGATTTTACCTGGTACCTCCGTTTATTTTGGGAGACGATATGACGTGCCTTAACCTGCACAGCTTTCACTGCACTTCGAGATGAGTCAACAAGCCCTTTTGTAAATGATTCAAGAACGCTGTCTTGCGCAGCAATTGAAGTGGCTTCAGCACCCTTCTCTACAGGAGCTGCTGGTGAAAAATGCAATCCAAGTCCACTTGTGAGACGAGCAAACATTAATTTTGAAACATTGCCATTTTGGGAATCTTCTGGGGAATCCCTTGAGGGCTGTGCAACCTTAAAGCTTCTGGCCCAAGATGATATGCCAGAAGAGAATAACAATGATGATGAATTAGGTGTAGAACTCCCTTTTATGGAGAATCCAAGATTAGAAGGTTGAACATCAGAAGTTTGGTGAAGTTTCCCAGATGATGGATCTGCAGATATTGATTCCATTCCACCCGCCTGAACAAAAAGAAGAATAATAATTTTGACCCGAGTCCAGCGCAAAACACAGAAGAATGTTACCATGATCAAGGATCTTGGTAGGAGCAAAGTGCCATATTCAATGGTTAACCAAAAACCAACTAACACGTCTTATAAGAAATAAAATGAACAAACGTGCTTGCATAGAAGGGGTAATGGCTCCAATAATAGGCATTGTCATGATTGTGCACTAAAGATGAGCATGAGGAACAGAACAGGTGAGGTGGGGAATTGGAAAAGTGAAGTTAACACAAACACTGAAGTCTGAGCTACAAGTAGTGTGTTATATTCTTTTTAATATCTGAAAAACATATAACAAATAATTATCTTGTTAGGGCCAAGTTTGGTGACTGCAACACCTGGCTTATTGATATTAGAGGTATGCCTTCGATATAGTTTTGGGACCTTATCTTGTACAGGTATTTTTCAGTTTATGTAAATTAATTACTCAAGAAAAAAGGTGGATGCAACATTTACTACGGAAGTAACTCATAATAATACCTACAATTCCTACTGTTTTGAACATCAGTTAAACAATCCGCTATCTCATTCTCATCCAACAACTTCCGATTCACAGAGTGGAGTAACAGAAGCTTTCTGTTGTGGATCAAGGATGGCATCCACTGTCTATAATGAATGAAAGCTCTATGCACTTCTCGAGTAACTGACCAACCATCAAAAGCATAGAGTATTACACCGTGATTGTAAAAATTCAAGTTGTTCCCTTACTGATCTTTTGCTGAAGTGAGCATAAACATGTACTAGGAGAATGGCATGGGAACTTTGCATATCTTCTTGTATTTTAGGAAGCAGACATGATACCATTGGCCGACTGTGTGAAACAATTTCCTTATCACTTGATACCATTTTTTTACCAGTAGGGTGGCATTAAAAATGATCACCTGTTGACATGTTTCATCAAATGCATTTGAAGAGAGTGGTGGTCTTTTTTTTTTTTTCAATGTGGTCATAATCAGCCATTCAAGCAAAAGGGACAATTTAAGGCAAGGGAAGATGAGATAATGATGTACAACCGAAAAGGATGACAGAAACATTAAAACCAGATGGCACTTAACAGTCATGAAGAAAATGAAACAGGATAAGGGCAGGTGAATGCCTCAAACAGCCATAGAGAACAGAGTTCATTCTGATTCTGCAGAAGCAAACAGCAGCTTATTTAAGCGTACTATCTTTGACAGATAACATACAGACCCAAAAATAATATAACACTAACTAGGTATATATACCTCAGTACCATAGAGATTTAACTGTAGTTTCAAACTAAATATGCATTTAATCGTTTGACCGTAATAAGGGAGCTTGTTTTTTGTATTATCTATCTCACTATCAATATAATCTCAATTACTTACCAAAAAAAATATGCATTTTAGATTTCATTAGAAAGCAAATTCTAGACCTCGTTGGTCTAGACTTTAGTAATAATGAAGGTGAATCCCAGCTTGGACTGACATATATATTGTCAGTTGTCCCTACTTTCTTCCTTAATATAATCCCTCTTCAGTAATTTTGAGTCGAATAGTCAAGACCAAAACAATCTAGTCAACACCTATGTCAAGTTTATTGTTTGCTATATCACTGAGATGACGTGGCACTGGTCTGAACCAAAATTCACCATAACACAATGAAAGCTAATTTGTATAATAACAAGAGATACAAGGATGTGGATAATACTGCCCTTCAAGGAAAAATAATAAGGTTGTCAAAGAAATAAAGTGTATTTGGAAAAACACCCTCTGCACCATGTAAATTTAAGTAAAAAGTTACTGTTATCCCAGTTCTGTAATTCAATCTGTTATTTTTTTTTTTTCATTTTTTTGGATAGATGAGATGGGGATGATGAGTTCATGAGGACTTGATCCCAGGCCATTGGCCCTGCAAGTGCATAGTCCGCCACCAAGCTACCGAATATTCCCCTTTAAGTATGAAATTTTCAAAAATTGTCGTGTAATTTGATCTTGAAATGAAATTTACATTGCATGGGGGTTCCAAACACAACATAAATACAACCTCAGAACCTATTGAGGAGGGGCAACAACAGGGATTTTTAGCATCTGTAGTGATGTCAATTTCAACTAAACAACAACCAATCTGAATGCAATCATCATACACAAGCACAATTCTATACCATGTCAAACTTATCAAAGAACAGGAAGAAATCGTACAAATTGTAAATAATAGGTTAAAACTTCCAATTGGAACATGCAAGAACACATTATATAAATAATACATTTTCAAGAACACATGGGATTAAAACAAATGCCATGGACGAACTATCCCGATAACATAATTTTAATCGCTTCTAACATTACCTACAGATACAGAATCCCAATATTCGATGCGCCGAATCTCATCATACTAGCCCACGATTACCTGACAGAGATATTCTACTGCTTCTAAAACTATGACAGATATCGAATTCCGTTGAAACTTGGAAGGAAATTAGAAGTTAGATCTAATATTGCCGAAGCTTCAATAAGTCAAAGTAACAAATCAATACCGTCATGACCCACATTTCAACGATTTGTCATTTACTAGAAGAATAAATACGGCAAAACAAAATGTACGTAGAATTACAAGCATTTCGCGATCACGCACCGATGGAAGAGAAGGCTTCCTTGAATTCAAGAAGAGACTGAAGCCGTGGCGGTGTCCACTATTTAATTGCAAT